>JAYMTF010000345.1:0-39089 GCA_036897485.1 Pelargonium nanum
ATTGTAATTAATATTTAAATGCAACGTGACGTGTTTGTGATATTATATATATATATATATATATATATGTATATATAAAATGCTTTCATAATCTCTCTCATCTAGAGGTGGGTCAATACTATGAGCTTTAAAAATTGACTAAAAGGGAAAGATTTAAGACCAACACCATTAATATTTATATATAGAAAAAGTCTAAACTAATAAATTGAAGAGCTAAACTGACAATTCAAATTCAACACACTTTGAATATGAAACGTTTCAACAATTTCTATTAGATGTTCCATTGTTTCATATCTCTTCGTAAATATATATATATTTTGAAGAAAAAAGAAGAGAGACTTGATTCATTGATAGATAAATTTTATGAAATAATATGTTTCAATCACATAAATATATTAAAGAACATTGGGTCTATATTGCAGAGTTGTTTTTATTTATAATTATTAAAACATTCATCGTTATCTTAAGAAAAAAATATATTACACTCACATATTGTACATATATACTATCATTCTTGAACACATGACCTCAAGTATAGAAACCAAGCAATTATATATTAATATATGTCGTCGCTCTTTTTAAGGCACCGGTAAAAACTTACATGTCAATATGTCATAATAAAGTGGTTGAATTTTTACCTAACATAATATGAAAGATTAATTTGTTACTACCCATCTAAAAAAAGTGTTTACATTTATACTAAATTTGTAAATTGTAATATATAAAAATTCGATGCGGCTTTTTCACTTCTCCGAACTCAACTTCATTTGTTTTCTCATTTTCATTGTTTCATGGGTCTTGTATTTTGGAAAAGTTTAGTCCCTTTTTCCTTCTTATGCTGACTCTCACTCTTTCGTGTTTATTTGAGTGTTCGTATTTTTGTTTCTTGCTTGGAAACTATTAATAAAAGTATCTTTTGCTGATAAAAAAAATATAAAAATGTAGACAATTAATTTGAGGTGAAGCCAATAGTTGGTGTTCAAAATGTATTTAACTAAATTAAAGAAAATTGCTACTCATATTTCACAACAACACTACTTTTTATGTAGCAGGAAGAAATATCATCCAACCAATAAAATATTCCTTGCATGGTTGGTAAACTTTTGACAGGAAAATGTATAGATAGATTAGGGCAATTTATATCACTATCTATATATTCTCTTTCAAAATCTGCAT
The DNA here is from genome assembly GCA_036897485.1 of Pelargonium nanum. Lineage (NCBI taxonomy): Eukaryota > Viridiplantae > Streptophyta > Magnoliopsida > Geraniales > Geraniaceae > Pelargonium > Pelargonium nanum. The sequence goes on from JAYMTF010000345.1 coordinate 1,177, forward strand.
AATTTCAAGAATAGATCCTGCAAATTATAGTAAACAATTCCAGGAACAACCACACGAGCTCTACCTCCCCTTTTGTGGTATATGAATAAACAAACAAATAAATAAATAAATAAAAACTCTGAAAATCCCATCAATTCCTCTTATCTTATGTCATTTTTGAACAATCCATTGAACATAGAATATTTATAAATATCTTTCACTGCAACTTACAAGCAATGGCTCCATGAATTTCATTTCCCAAGTTGCCATCACTTCTTTTTTTCTTGTCTAGGATTAATATTTAACATTTTCAACCCCAATGACAATAGGCCACTCTGAAAATACAAAAATGCAAATTTTCAACACCAATAATAAATTTAGTTACTTGTGTTCTCACGATCCACATATTTGAGATTTTAGCATGTTTAAACACAATTTGTTCGTTGATATGTTAAGCTATAAAATTTATGGGTCATCATTCTCTGTTTTATTTTGAAATTTCTTCTTCTTAGAAATAGTCACAATTAAGATTTTCTTCTATAGCTAACAATTTGAATTAGAATTGGCAGGTATCCCATACCCGACTTTTTCTATCACTCACATACCGGAAATATAAGTTAGTCAAATCCAACTCTAACCCAATTGACCAACTTTTGGACGGATAAATCCACTAAATACGGTGTGTTTTATACTTAAAACTCAAAACTCATTTAAGGCCTGATTAGAGTTCAACAACCCGACCACCGAGTCGTGTTTAATTTGCTCGCCCTGTTTTTCGCACGGTTCTCTTAGTCTGTGACGATAAATTAGATAAATTAGTATTTTTTTTAGCATGTATTGAGACTGGGAATATAAAAATGAAAGAAGGATACATGCACTAGAATTGTATTGGAATTTTAGGAGAAGCTGATTCTCAATCCATTAGAACAAAAAAATAAAAAAAATCATGTACAGTCCCAACCAACCCAAATGGTCGAATTGATTGCAGCTGAAACAGAGTCCAATTGTGTCGGCGACATCATGGTTACAACAACCGTGGTGGTGTGGGGCCCAGTTTAAACCTCGGATAGTTTCCTGTCGAGAACATATGACGTGGCGCCTCCAGTGGCGGCCGTACTTGTCTCGGCTGCTCGAGCGATAACCACAACCTGACGTGGACTCGACCCATTGTTGCGAAAAGCTAACACGACATTTTGATATGATTCCCAAATCCTCATGAGTACGTCTTCCTGGTTTTGGCTTAGAACTGCGGAATCTGATTCGATCTCAGATCAACGGTCCTGATCTCACACCAATGCTTGCCTCTCGTGTCGTGTTGCTTGATCTTCCAAAGATTCGCACTTGCTAACTACGGATGCCAATTTGGTTTGTGGTGCTTATTGAAAATTTAGGATTTTGTTAAATTAGTCGATCTAAATTTATTTTTTGATGAACATTTTAAATTTAATTTAATTATTAAACAAATTAAATTTTGTTTGTTGAATATGAATAATAGACACAAATAGTCTTAAAATTAGTATTATCTTTCAATTTTCAGAGAGCTAGTTGCACATGAGTTGTCAATAGTTCATTATAAGTTAATTAATACCATTTTAGTATGTTACAACGAGTGATTATAAGTATAAAAAAAATATACAACATTATCTAACTTTGATCTCTTTGATTTTTCTCAAAATGGAAACTAAAATATCCAATTTGGGATGGAGTGAACATTATATTTACAGTAAGCTACTAAGTATATATTGAGTTTGTTACAATACATGTACACTACCATAGAAAAAGAAATGTATTACATATAGTAACTTATATTACTATATGTGATATTTTGTAATTGAACAACTTTATAAAAATATAAGTGTACGCATATTTTATTGTGCGTAAATAAATAAAATATTCATTTTAAAACGAAAATACGACATTTTTTTTCCACAGTGTAGCTCCACTAAGTTTCACGTAGAAAAAGTCAAATGTTTTCTTACAATGTAACTCCAATGAGTTAGAAGCATGCAAAGAAAGTTAAAGCAATTATCGAATGATAAAGTTGGGGTTAAAATTGTAAAATGAAAATTTCCAATGTTAACTTCTTTAATGATAATCAAGCTCATGTTTTTTTTAACCCTACACGTGATTATATAATGTCTTCATGATGCGCAAACAAAACGCATAAAGGGATAAATTCGAATTAGCTCTTACAAACTTGCTTATGGAGCCTCCTAGCGGACTTATCTATGAAAAGCTTATCTCGAAGTTCCAATGCGAATTTCAAGTCTCCGAAAGCTCTGGAAAGCTTTGAGTTCTTCCTAAAAAACACCCATTTGACTTTTTTCGTCACCGAAAATCTACAAATTGAATAAAAAGGATAAATCCAAATATGCACGTAGATTAAGGAGTTTAAATAGACCAAATGTATTAACAAAACCAAATGTAACCCGTCAAATAAGTGAATTGAATCAAAACTCTCCCCACCATCCGATTAAATCAGACTGTTCGGACCAATAAAAGACCTGCAAAACTGGCCCCACACTTAAACGAAGAATCTCATAATCGCATACGCTGCTACACAAAAGAAAGATATCATAAATGAACGGTTCATGATGACACCAAGATCAAATCATCTGTGGGACCCACACACCAGTTGTGGCGACCCGACGCGGATAACCTTCATTTTTTAAAACGTTAATCACCCATTAATTAGACACTTTTTATTATTATCTCAGTTACTAAACTAATAATAAATAAATGATAGTATTTGGATTTGTGTAGTGCTGTATAGTGTGTACGTATAGCACAAGTATATTGATAATAATTGTTTTTAGTAACTTGTTTTCTAGTATTGATAATTTGTAGATTTTTAAATATAATATTAAGCGGAATTATAATTTTATATCCATATGAGAATATTTCTATTATACTAATTTTAATAGTACAAGTGTACTGGTCACCGTGAAAATTTAATATTGTATGTTTTGTATATTTTATTTGGATACAAGTTATTCATGATATGTCAAACGTTAAAGAAGAAGAAGAACAATAAATTTAGAAAGCTTGAAGTTTTAGTGTTTAAACTTTAGGCATAAAAGTAACTTGAACATACTAACGACATATTTTACAAGTTTGGGCAATCGGATCACAAAAAATGAATCCAGTTTTTGGGTTAGGTTGGTGGAGTGCTTTCGAATGAAGATAACAATTTGGTTATGATTCCGTGAGCACATGAAATATAACTCGTCTTAAAATCGTTCTAATTTGACAAATTTTCAAACCAGATTGAACAAGATTTGTCACATTAAAATATTCGTCAAATGTGTCCGAATTAGCACATTCGTATTAATATACTATTTACACTAAAATTCAAAATCGAATACGGTATCCAAACTCGAGAAGAAATCAAAAAATTGAATTATCACGTCTATTTTCATCACAGAACCGAATACGGTATCCAAACTCGAGAAGAAATCAAAAAATTGAATTATCACGTCTATTTTCATCACAGAACCATAAAATGGGACCCAAAACACCGAAAGAACTCATACAATTTCTACATCTTACCCCAAATTTGGTAAAATTTATATACTTGAATATGTGTTTAAGAGTCATTGATTGTCTCCACACAAGCCCATGAACAAGTTTAAAACCGTAATAACTATAAAAAAAATAAAAAAAAACGTTTAGCCTTTTGACTGGGTTGGATAGAATGTAACCACGGTTAACTAACTCGGGTTAAAAATCCGGGTGAAGAAGTGAACAGTAACCACTAAAACCTTATAAAAGGCAAGCTCTGGCTCCTCATTTCGCTCATCACTTCTCATTTCTCATCTCTCATTCGGAGCACCAAAAAACCATTTGCATGATCCAACCATTATCGTCTTCTCCATTTTCTCATTAGCTTTAATTCTCCGATTCCAATCTCCGGTACGTACGTTTTCTTGATCCATTTTTTTTTCATTACAGTACTGTAAAAATATTTTGTTTTAATTTATTTAAAATTGTTTATGGCTCAGACGAAATGGCCGAAAACGGGACGAGGAATGGGCTGGCGAAGGTACAGACGGCGAACGGCGGTGGCCGGAGCGGTCGGAACGTGAACGGGATCTGCCACGACGACAGTGCGCCGCCGGTGAAGGTGAAGACGATCGACGAGCTTCACTCGCTGCAGAGGAAGAGGTCGGCGCCGAACTCGCCGATGACGGCGGCGCAGAACGCCTTCGCCACCCTCTCCGAGGAGGAGAGGCAGAAGCAGCAGCTACAGTCCATAAGGTACGTGCACGTGCCATGCACGCGAGTGGTGAGTGCGTGGGTTGTTGGTGTTTGTTTGAGAAATTATCGGGACTGGCTGATTCGTGGACCCCATTTTTGTGTACTTTCTTGTTGAGGAAAGTGCGCTGAGCCGATAACAATTTAAAAATGACATTTTTGGGACTTAAAATTTGAGAAATTGACATTTTTTTTGTTTTGTTTCTCATAAAGGACTTTTTATATCTCATTTTGTGAGGTATGGAAAAAGAAACTATTTGATAAGATGGAATTTATTCTATTTTAATTATTAAAATTTACCAAAAAAACTCTATGATTGAACATTATAATAATCGGATTTCACAACTCAGATTTCAAAAAAAATAAATTTAATGTTTGAAACAAATCTCAATTTATTTTATCTCAAAATGACAATATAATTATTTCAAAACTATTTGTTTTCACTCCTAGAATATGTAGTAGGACTCAATGTTTTAAATCAATCTTTAATTAAAATATTGTGAGTTGAATCCCATAATATATATTATTAAAATAAATTAATTGAATCCCTTTGAGTTTTAGAGAAAAAAATCAAATCATAATTGATTTTTACAAGCAAAGACAATAAAATGTTTTTTTTTAAGGAAAAAACATAACTGCTTTAAAAAAAAACATAACCAATACAAATTTGAAAAAATAGTACCATCCAAAGAGAAGATACATCTATTTGAGATGTATGAGTCTTTAAAATATCATAAAATTTTCTCTCTAATTTATATTTAAAAATATTGGTAAATTATTTATTTCTAAATATTTGTAATTACATTTATCCATTTAGTAATTATTGTGTTGTGCTGTTGACAATAGTGCATCACTGGCCTCTCTGACGAGAGAAACTGGGCCCAATGTGGTGAGAGGAGACCCATCAGCAAGAAAATCAGAAGGCCCAAAGGCCCAAACCTCCGCGAACCACCACCACCACCATCACCACCACCACGTGGCGGCTCCGACCATCAGCGTCAGCGACAGCTCCTTGAAGTTCACTCATGTCCTCTACAACCTCTCTCCGGCCGGTAATTACTATTTAATTCAATAAAATTACCATTTTATTTACTTTAAATAAATCTAATGAAATAATTTAATTTGTGAATTCAGAGCTGTACGAGCAGGCCATTAAGAACGAGAAAGGATCGTTCATTACATCGAGCGGTGCTATGGCAACGTTGTCCGGAGCCAAGACCGGTCGGTCTCCCAGAGACAAGCGTGTTGTCAAAGATGACTCCACTGCTCAGGAGCTCTGGTGGGGAAAGTAAGTGTATTTTTTATTTTATTAATAATTAAATTTTAAGAGAATTTGTTTTATTTTATTTTAATCTTGATTTATTATGATTTTTTTAATATTTTCATGATGCAGGGGCTCACCAAATATTGAAATGGATGAGCAAACATTCTTGGTGAACAGAGAAAGAGCTGTTGATTACTTGAACTCTTTGGATAAGGTACTTTTATTTCATTTAATTTCCTTTTTAATCCTACAAATTTTAGCTAAATTCAATATACATTATATTGTTTTGTTGTTGTGAGTTTTTGAACACTGCTATAAGCAATTGTATTGTTTTTTCAGGTTTTTGTGAATGATCAGTTCTTGAACTGGGATCCGGAGAACAGAATCAAAGTCCGAATTGTCTCAGCCCGGGCATACCATTCTCTGTTCATGCACAACATGTAAGTACACGAAACAGGCATAGATTTGTGCAATGGTGTGTTAGTTTAGTGTGCAATGGAGTAATTGGGTTGTGTTTGACAATGGCAGGTGTATCCGTCCAACGCCTGAGGAGCTTGAGGATTTTGGAACTCCGGATTTCACTATATACAATGCGGGTCAGTTCCCGTGCAATCGTTACACACATTACATGACCTCCTCTACCAGCATAGACCTCAATCTCGCTAGAAGAGAAATGGTCATTCTCGGGACTCAATATGCCGGAGAAATGAAGAAGGGTCTGTTCGGGGTTATGCACTATCTCATGCCTAAGCGCCATATCCTCTCCCTGCACTCTGGCTGCAATATGGGGAAAGAAGGAGACGTTGCTCTCTTCTTCGGCTTGTCTGGTATGGCTTTGTTCTCGTGTTTTGCTGTATATTTGGTACTTAATTAACTTGCTTTGTTGTGATGAGTTTGGTTTTGTTGTGTTCGTGTTTGTGTTTTAGGCACTGGAAAGACGACTTTGTCTACGGATCATAATAGGTATTTGATTGGGGATGACGAGCATTGTTGGAGCGAGAATGGCGTGTCAAATATTGAGGGCGGTTGCTATGCTAAGTGCATTGATCTCTCCCGGGAAAAGGAGCCAGACATCTTTAATGCCATCAAGTTCGGGACTGGTACACTTTCTCTAACCCTCACTGAAAATTGCGCAAAAAGATGCTTTTTGTATGATCTTGTTTTGTATTCTAAGCTGCTTTTGTTATTGTTAGTTTTGGAAAACGTAGTGTTTGATGAGCACACTCGTGAGGTGGACTTCACTGACAAATCTGTTACGGGTAAGTCATCGCAAAATACTAAAATAATCCCGTGTTACACGAAACAAAATTTTCATTTGCAAGCGTTTGTATTCTTGTAGAGAACACGCGTGCAGCGTACCCTATTGAGTACATCCCCAACGCGAAGCTACCATGCGTTGGTCCGCACCCTAAGAATGTCATACTCTTAGCGTGCGACGCATTTGGCGTGCTCCCACCTGTGAGCAAGCTCAACCTGGCACAAACAATGTACCATTTCATCAGCGGCTACACTGCTTTGGTACGTATATACCAGAATCTCATTCTCATTCCCGTTCTTGATTCATATTCCTAATAGTATGTTACTTGCTCATTTTCCACAAAACATAGGTTGCCGGGACAGAGGAGGGCATAAAAGAGCCACAAGCGACGTTCTCAGCATGTTTCGGGGCAGCTTTCATAATGTTGCATCCGACAAAGTACGCAGCTATGCTAGCTGAGAAGATGCAGAAGCACGGTGCAACCGGATGGCTTGTCAACACTGGATGGTCCGGTGGAAGGTACTTTACGCAATTACAAAGCAAATAGCTGTAAACGTTTCTAGGTAGAATGAGAACTGGTTAATTACCTAGTTTTTGCTTCCTTTGCAGCTATGGTTCGGGAAGTCGGATTAAGCTGAGCTACACAAGAAAAATCATCGATGCCATTCACTCGGGAAGCCTCCTGAATGCTACTTACAAGAAAACTAAAGTGTTTGGGCTCGAGATCCCCACTGAGGTCGTGGGAGTGCCATCGGAGATTCTGGATCCAATCAACACAGTGAGTTTTTTTATCAATTTTTGTGCACAAATTTAATTGTACACATGCACAAAGATACGCGAATGTGCACTTTTTCCATAGTTCGCATATCTTTGTGCAATTAAATTTGTGCACGTAAGTTTTCCCTTAACATATTTTTGGGTTGCAGTGGTCGGACAAGAATGCGTACAATGAAACTCTGTTGAAGCTGGCCGGTTTGTTCAAGAAGAATTTTGGAACCTTCACCAACTACCAGATCGGAGGGGACAACAATCTGACTGAGGAGATCCTCGCCGCCGGTCCCAATTTCTGAGGGAAAAAAGTTTCAGAAGTCTGAAGTTATGGTTATGGGTAATAAGAGTTTGCTAAGTTTAGAGGTAAGAATTGGCTTAGCTGAGATGTGATGTAGTGTTGAAATTGGGATGTAAGAGTTGGATTATAGCTTAATAGGTGTGATGATTCATAGGGTTAAATTGTGATGTAATAGCTCTGTTCTTCCATTTAATCCATAATACATTGAAAGAGCAACTTCAAGCAACAAATTTCATTTCTGTTTCAATTCTTAATTTCAAATCATAATCATCAGGAAAATATTACTTATCAATAACTTACAATATACTAATAACTATTAAGGGGGCTGGGTTGTTTGCAACTCGGACGAAGCAATTCTTGGGGGTGGTCGGGTCGGCTGGATAGGAGCGATGGACCCAGAATTAACTGAGGCCATGTCGATCTGCGAGGCTCTTTCTTGGACAGCCATGCGAGAATGGGACAGGATTACCGTTGAGTCGGACGCGCAGTCGGTTGTGAGGGCCATTAAGACCGGAGGGGAGGGTTTTCCCAGTGCCTTGGGTCTTGTTTATCGAGACATTTTGTCGCTTTCATCTAGCGTTTTTTATATTGAGTTTTGTTTCGTTAGAAGGGAGGCCAACGAGGTCTCCCATTCTTTAGCTAGATCATCTAAGTTTACTTATGGGTTTCATGATTGAATCGGAGCTTCATGTTCGATTCAAATCTCTGGGCTTGTACTATCTGATTATTTAATATAAAAATAAGCTCTTTTCTCCGTAAAAAAATAAATAATAACTATTAAACTTTACATCTTTTTCGATTACATGTATAACCTAAATAATACTAATTAGTGATATCATTGAATGTTTCAGTAATTGTTCGTTCAATTCAATATAGTACCATATTAATATTAAAGAGAAATTGCAGGCGACTTTATGAACTATTCACTAAAAAGCAAAAGCGAATGATTTTTTTATAACGGCCTAATCTCGCCCAAATTAATTCCACCGGATTGACCATTTCCCCCACAATACTCATTGTACCTTTTTTTAATAGAATCATTATACCATTCTTAAGATTATTTTCAATGTTCTTGGAGTTTTTATTTTCTTAATATCTAAAAAACATAATATAACCATTCAAATTACTAAACACAAAATCAAAATCTAAAATCACAAATCCACATAATCAAAAACTCCAAATCAAACACACTCAAAGCGATTTAAGCGCTGTGAGAGCCTCATTTTCGACGGTACGGGGTTTTGGGCCTCTTTTAAGCCCACTTACGTAGTCGGAATGTTACAGACGCCTCGGCTTTTGGTTCCTTGCTTCATTTCCGTTTTTAGCTTTTAATGGAAAATAAATGCTATATTTCCTTTTCGCATTGAAATCTAATTTCCATCCAAACGCGGGTTTTCAATTGACTTCCACATAACAATTCTCTCGAATTTCCTCCAACTTTCCGAGAAGTTCAAATACCTTCTACACTTGCTGCGAGGGGTGAGAATTTCAATTCCTCACTCTCTCTCAAAACCCTAACCCTAGCCACACCCGTAACTGAAGACTTGGAAGACAGTGCCGCCTCTGCAGCAGGAGCAGCAGAGTCGGTGGTCGCAGTGCTGTTAAAAACCTAGATGAAGAGTCTGGAAGATTCGGTGAGGAACTGTTCTCTGCTCGAGCCATTATCGGGATTTCGGCATCACTTTTGGTGATTTGATTCATTGAAACCTTTAATTTCACCGATTTCTGTGTCTTTTTTTTCTAGTTCCTGTATACTTAACCTAGCGATAATTGAAATTGTTCTACGAATTGGATTCGTTGAAGTTGATTTCTGGTTTGCGATATTGAGTGTTGGTGTAAATTACTGTCAGGAACTTGTTTTTTGCGAGTTTTGACTGGTTAGCTGGTGATTCGAAGAAGCGACAATGCGGGAATACGATGGAGAAGAGGTATGGATAGTTCACTATCTGAATCTGTTTTTGAAATTTTGTGTTTAGTTTGCTAATTTGGTGTCAACTGTGGAGCTTTTTGATTAAAAGAGCTGTTTTTGTTTGTTTTGATCTGTAGGAGCCTGATGAGTACTATGATGATTATGTTGATGAAGAGGAGGAGCAGGAAGAAGGTGGAGAGGAAGAGGGGTATGAATATGAGGAGGAAGAGGAAGAGGAAGAGGGACGGAAGCCGACTCAGGAGGAAATGGAGTACCTTGAATTGAGGGAAAGATTGAAGGAATCGATTAGGAAGCAGATGAAGAGGGAACACGGTTCTTCTTCCTCCAGTTCCCAGAACAAAAGGCAGAAACTTCCATATGACAAGTGTGTGATTTCCCAACCTTTTCTATACACTAGAACTCGGTTTAGGCATTATATAAGATGCTTTGAAAGTTGCATTTTCCTGATATGTTTGATAAGTCTTTTGATTGATTTGCTTTATGGTCTTGTTTCATTTCATTTATGCAGCTATGGATCATTCTTTGGGCCTTCTCAGCCAGTTATTGCGCAAAGAGTAATTCAAGAAAGCAAGTCGCTATTAGAGAACTCTCATTTGGCGTCCAAGATTCAGAATGCCCATCATGGTGTATGTCTAAAAAAAGCTTTTTTTTTGGCTTCTATATAGATTCACTTGCTCAATATATGTTATTTGCTTACAATTAATATGAGTGCTTATGTTCATGGAGAAACTTTTGATTGATTGCAAAATATGAATCTGTGTCCAAATAAACTTTGTGCCTCTCATAATTAATTTGCTGGGGGTGTTGTCTTGGAGTTTGAGTCCCTTCACATTTGTGATGGCACAATTTTCTGATACAATGTCGCATTCTAGGTGTATTCAAATATTCATGACATCACTTTTCGTTTGCAGAACAAAAAGAGTTCTAGTTCAGCTACAGCTGGATCAAAGCCTGGTGTTCGTGACCAGATATCCAGAGTCACAAATGAGGTAGAAAACGCGACATTTATGGTTTGATATTTTCACTCTGAAAAGACCTCTGACCCGTTCCTAATCTTCTAATGTGCAGCTGAAGACGAAAGTTCAAAAACTTAAGGATACCAGAGATTATTCATTCCTTTTGTCAGATGATGCGGAAACTTCAAATTCTAGAAAAGAGCCTCCACCTCGAAGTGTCTCTAAATCAAGTTCTGGTATGTTGTTACCACCACTAATCTGTGTAATGGAACTTAAAACTTACTATGTGACAGGAAAATCTTACAGAGTTCTGTTGTGATTTTGAAGAGACGCGATTGGATGGATCAGCTGATTTGCAGATGAAGAGGAAACAACCATCCAGCGATAGTAGTAGACATATTAACCGTGGCCATGATGAAAGGAAACCAGTTTCCAGGAATGGCCAGATGCATTCGAAAGTAGTGCCCAAGCTAACCTCTGCTAGTAAGCTCAATTCGTCATCAGTTGATCCTAGGAAACAACTTGGTAATAAGAGTGGGAATGGGCCTGGCCGGCCTGTTGGGCCTAAAGGCTTGCCTTTAAAGAAGCCTGTTGCTGCCATGGAGAAAAACGTATCAGCTTCTAGTATGAGGAATTCAGTCCCTGGTTTGCACAAACCATCATCTTCAAAGTTTCCCTCATCTGCTCCAAAGCAGCACATTGAACATACAAGGGGAAGAGTAGAACCCAATAGGGGTAAAATAGTTTCAAAGCAACCATTAGCTTCATCAAAACTTCAGGTTGAAACTCATGCTCTCTATTTATCTGTCTTTGTTTTTAACTATTCATATATATTCTTCTGTCCCATTATTTTATTTCTCATACTCCATGATTTTTTTTAACAGACAAACAAACCACTCCCACAATCTCGTGTCCCCATGCGAGATGACCGCCCAAAGAAGAAGCCTGTAAGAAGGAACTCCGTCAGTCCTGATCCTATTGCTGAGATCAGAAAACTGTTCAAGTAAAGCTCCTTTTTTTTCTTCTATACATTTGTCATTTCCTTTTTATTGGCTGAAATGGAATTAAGAGCCTATTCATGAAAGTAAAGTAGTCTAATGCTACAAGTATTTGGGTTGTGAAGAGTATGATTATGCTAGTCTTTTTCGGGGAAAAAGGAAAAAAAGAATGTGATTGCTGAAAAAGTTGCTATAATTTATTCATCAAAAGCAGGTTTTAGACGTGTAGTTACATTGCAGTGTTTTGGTTATTTCCAGGTATAATCCTAACAGGTATGCTGACAACGATGATGATAGTGATATGGAAGCAAACTTTGATGATATCATGAGAGAGGAGAAAAGAAGGTTAGTAACTTGGGTGTTTTGACCCATTCAAATTATTTTTTATGAATATTTCCTTGGTTTGTGAAACTTGTATATATCCATGTCTAATGATTATTACCAAATTGTACCGCAGTGCAAGAATAGCGAAAAAGGAGGATGAAGAGGAACTTAGGAAGATAGAAGAAGAAGAGAGGCGAGAAGAACTGCGAAGAAAGCGAAAGATGGCTCAGCGGTGATCTGATGAATGTTGTTGATTGTCATTGTTCCCATTTCGCAGCAGCAAAAATGTAATGGTCCTTTGTAGTCTCAGTTAGGTGTGATCATATTGTTCTTGGGGTTGATGGTCTATGGGATTTGATTATTCTTCAAATTGTAGATGTGTATTCTTGAGGAATGGTTGGTAGAGTTACTGTAGAATGTAGATGAATGTATGTGTACTCACCTGCCATCACTGGAGTCTTGGCTTGGGCTGCAAAAATGGAATTGGCTTTTACCATACTTGGATTTTTTCAGTATTTATTTTATTTTACTGAAGGTAAGTGATGAAGGTATTTGGGCTATATTAGACTTAATCAAATTGATGTTGAGGTATTTGGGCTAGATCATAAACCAATTGATGATCTTGCGGAAAGTGTTTATTTTGGTCTCGTAGTGCATGTCACATCATCAATATGTTTTTATTCAAAAACCTTACCGTCTTCTTATAAATTGGGAGTTTCGCTCTAGAAATTCATGGAAAGACTATTGTAGCATTTATGTTTAGCCTGTTAGGTCACTTTGTACAGAATATGAGAGATTCAGCATATTCCTTCTAAAAATACTATTATCCTTAAAAATAAATAAATCAAAATAGAGTACTAATTTACTGCTACAAGTACATTATATTAGAAAATATATCATATAAATAAATAAATAAATAAGAGAGAAGCGAGAGCAGTAGTTGCAGACTTGCAGGCTCGTTAGCTGTTGACTTGAACTGGTTGGTGAGTTTAAACTTTCAGAGGATCATCGTTCCTTAACGTAAAGGAGAAGAATCACCACCGGTTTCCGTCAACAGCACCGCCGATTCCGTATTTATCGGTACGCACCGAATCGGAGTCGGAGAATACAGACAGATATGGCGGGAATCGTAGAAGATAACGACGCAGAACCCAATCCCTCTTGGTTCACTCCCAAGAAGTAATTTCATTAATTTCTTTCCGTTCATTTAATGCGTAGATTTATGTTGAATTGATTGCTTCTTCTTTTCTCCGGATTTTGTTCTTAGAAATTTCAGGAGCTGTGTTTGTTTCCTGAGAAAACATGAGAATGTGTCGCTGCAGTTGTAGAGTTTAATTATAGCTTGATTTTGCATTAATTTGATTAGGTAACTTTGATCATAAGCTATGTATTTATGAATTAGATTATGGATTGCTTAAATTCAGTTTCTATTTTAAGTAATATATGTATTTATTGGATTTATCTTGAATTGATTGAGATTTTTATTTTATTTTCCTGTTTTCGGATTTTGTTCTTAGAAAATTCAGGAGCTGTGTTTGTTTTCAGAGAAAACATGAGAATGTGTAGCTGCATTGTAGAATTTGATTTTGTCTGGTAGTGATCAGCAATTAAACGAAGAGTTATTGAAATTTCATAAGTATCTTTTTTATGAATTAGTTTTATGTATTGTTCAGATTCAGTTTCTACTTTTTCCTGCCATGAATCAGCAACTATATGTAGTGCTAATGGGTGAATCCGTGATGGATAATGATTTGCTAAGTTTGTGTGTGTTAGTGTGATAACCTAATAACTTATAGCGTAAGTTAATTTTACAGTATCATAGTGTACCATTGGCTGGACATTTGTGTAAGTTAGTTTCTGGTATTGTGCAGTATTGGTTGTTAAATGTGATACCGGCACAGGTCTTAGTTCTGAGTGCTTTGTTCATTTTGCTGCTCATTTGTTTATCTTGTAATTTGTTTGGTAACAGTAGTGTTTGGTATGATAAGTTAAGCTCCGTTTCCTTGCTATTGAGATGATGTTTATTGCTGCAGAGTGCAGACACTGATCTGATGTTACTGTAAACTCAGATTGGTGCATTTGCTGTAACTGAACTATTGTATGTATCAGATATCAGTAATCAGTATCAAGTTGGTTATGGGGAAAAGAGGAGTCTCTTATTCAGATATGTTGTTTCTTTTGCAGGTTGCTTATAGTCTTTTGTGTGATCAATATGTTAAATTACCTGGATCGAGGAACGATTGCAAGCAATGGTGTAAATGGGGATCTTAGCACATGCACAGATAGTGGAGTATGCACCGAGGGTTTTGGAATTCAGTAAGTCTTACCAAACACTCTTTTCTTCTTCGATTGTGTAAAACATTTTTTATTCTATGGTTTCTTTATTTTAAAAGCTCAATTTGCACTGTCTTAATGCTAATGCTTTACTAAAATGGAAGCTATATCAGAAACTATGTTTAATTTTATTACATTCTAATCTATCCAAGTATTACATGCCATGTTTGTGTACTATGGTGTTTGGATAGTAAGAGCTAATTTTCTAAGTGCTATTTCTTGGCAATGCACATATGTGATTGCTCATCCCCTGGAGAAGTATGATGTGCTTGAACACAAATGCGTAGAAATGTGTATTAACTTAGTAACATTAAAGCAAGAAGCAATTATAAAAGAGGCATAGCGTAACATGATTGTATATCATTAACACTTTATAATATAGATCACCAGACACATGAATTTTTGTTTTTAACGATCTCATCACACAATGTTGCTTGCAGAGGGGATTTTAACTTGAGCAATTTTGAAGACGGTGTCCTGTCGTCTGCATTTATGGTTGGACTTCTTGTGGCTTCTCCTATATTTGCATCCTTGGCAAAGAGGTGAATACCTTCATTTGGGCTTGAGTTGTCGCTCTCATCTTAATTATTTGAAGTTTTGGCAATGGGTTTGTCCATAATAGAATTTTAAATATTGAATAAGATTTCTGTAGTGTATCTAGGTCAATAAAGGTGAATGTTGTTGGATTGAACATCTTAGCCTTAAACAGTTAGGAGAACTGGAAAAATAACAAGGTACAGAACTGTTTGTCCAGGTCCTGAGCCTTGGACCCTCCCTGTTCCTTTGGAGTCTTGCATTTTTTTTATGGGTGGACTAATAACCCTCAGATAAGAACTTTTGCTGCTCAACCTTTGTTTTTCTTTTGTACAAGTCATTATCACATCCTGGAGATTGACAGTGGAAACTCAAGCATGAACTTAAATTTTATTATTATTATTATTATTACATGTTGTTAAAGCTTAAAGTTTCATGAGCATGCTAATTTTTTACTTAGATTGAAGAAAATAAGAAGTATATTGTTTCCAGAGGATGAAGACTATTAAATGCAAGTGATCAGGTTTTTTTTTTTTTTTTGCTGTGAGTTAAGTAGGAAGTGAAATTGATAAGAATGTAATAGCTTCTAAGAAATGATTCTTAGCACAAATAGCTGGTAATTTCTGTTTATGCACATTAGGATTCTGTAGGATGACGGTCATGAGTGTAGAAGGTTAAGGCTTTGGGAGCTGTGAATATAAGAGCACAGCGAATATTATTTGATGGCCACAAACAAACAGCCCTAATCAATGAGCTTATGTTCCTTGCATGCTAGTGGTATCAGATTATGAAGTTGGATTTAAATTACTTTTTCGGGCCTTGAGATATTGTACTGGAAAAGTAGTTTAGCAAGTAAAATAGGAAGTTACTCAACTTTGATCTATATGCCTTTCTAAATGCCAAGTCAGAGTTGAAATTAAACACACCCCTTTTGACATGGGTGTTAACTTTGATTTATGTCTTTCTTAATGTTTCAGGGAACTCTGTTCTATTTGCCGCTATAGTTTATCCATTTTGTTTTAGCTCTTACACAACATTGTGATTGCAGCTATAATCCGTTTAGGCTTATTGGAGTTGGTTTATCTGTTTGGACAATTGCGACGGCTGGCTGTGGTTTCTCATTTAATTTTTGGTCGATTACAATATGCCGCATGTAAGTATTGGCATGCCATTTCTCTCAAATGTTTGATTATTGCTTTATGAGTTTACTGTCATAGATAGTTACCTATACTATGGGATTTGTCCTTTTAGGTTAGTTGGTGTTGGTGAGGCTTCTTTCATAAGTCTTGCAGCGCCTTTTATAGATGACAATGCTCCTGTGGCTCAGGTTTGTTTCCATTCATTATTGAGGCTGTGTTAATACCTCTTATTTCAAAATTATGCTGAGTAATTGTTGTCATGGTACCAGAAAACTGCATGGCTTGCAACGTTTTACATGTGTATACCTACTGGAGTCGCCTTGGGCTATGTGTATGGGGGAGTGGTAAGCACCTATCTGTTTCAAGTTTGGTTTTCTCTAAGATGTGCAACATGTATTCATTTCACTAGTCCCCTTTCTCTGTTAAAGTAAGTAAAGAAAAACCTAGAAGAAGTGAAAATTTTCCTGTCTACTCAAGGATCTTTCATTTATTGATTAAAGATATGGAATTATTTTCAACTGTTTGACTAATAGTGGAAATTAATGTCATTATAAAGTGAAATTTAAAAGAGTTTGTTTTGATAAAAATAGGGAAAATAATGAAATTGTAAATGTTGCTTAAAAATACAATGTTATCAAGTTTGTATAGCTCATTAAGTGTGTAAATATGAATTTATTTTATTTATTCCTTTAGTTCTCATATAATTCTAAAAAAAGGCTGTCATGATGTAATGGGATGTGGTAGTTATTTAAGCATATTGTACTGCAGCTGAGATTGGAAATATTCTACAGTCTACAGTTTTCTCCTGGTTATGTGTTGGTCTTGCTGTGCTAAACTTGTCTGTTTGAGTAACCTAACAGTAACACCACTCCCCTTTCTTTTTTTATTGATTCAGCACCAGAAATGATGACTTGTGGAATTACTCTTTTGATATTCCTGTGGCAACGTGTAATTATAATTATCTTCTGTTTGCTGAATCTAAGGTTGGCACCTATTTAAATTGGCGCGTCGCATTCTGGGGAGAGTCAATTTTGATGCTTCCCTTTGCAATATTGGGTTTTGTGATGCAGCCTTTGCAGCTGAAAGGTGCACGCTTAAACTATGTCGTCTATGCTTCAAAATGTCTCAAATTTGTCTGACCCTCATTGACTTTTGCCTTGTATTCAACTTGTAACCATAGGTTTTGCTCCTGCTGAATCAAAAAAAGCTTTGACGTCTAGTGAAACAGTTGCTTCTGCAATTGAAACTACAGGTTCAAATAATTTCATTATTGATTTTATTATTTTTATCAGTTCTGCTGTTGTTATTTCATCTATGCGAGTTTAATTAAAAAAAAAAAAACGAGTTTTGTTCATATCCTAGTTGAAGAGTGGGCTATTCTTAGTGGAGTTATAGAGTAGCTCTTGTACTGCTGACTTTAAGAGGGGCATTCCTAAAATGCAATCCCCGTCATTTATTAAGGTATTCTAACATTTCTGTTTTGCATGAGAATCCACCATCCAGAGTGCAAACTGGATTTCTCGACTCTTACTATCACCTACTGAACTATGTCTTCACAGTGTTATATTTAAATATTAGTATAAATAATACTCGGAACACTTAACTTTGTATTTTCTTTGGTGTTTGCTCGTTATAAACAATTCTTGATTGTTTCTAAGATTATTAAGATTCTATCAATATTGTTGTATTGTCTTTATTAATTATTTTTTTTATGATTGATTGTTGTAATGTATTCTAAGTTACTTTTACCTGTGCCAATCCTTACCTTTGTTGCTAGTTGCAGGTTCAGAGGTCTCAAAGCCAAATGGCAACACGGTTGAGAATGAGAGTATGCATGCTTCAAATATCAAGTGAGTTAGTTTTGCATCAACTTTTGTCCATTTCTCTTTATGCATAGAGATGACGGTGTGAATTGAGATTCAGTAATACTAAGAAAAGTTAATGTTTTAAATGCAAATTGCAAGAATGAATGGCTTATGAGTAAGAGAATACTCGACATCCTTGTTAATCATTGATCGGTCCTCCTCTTGTGTGGCAGGTCAAAGGATTCATCTAATTTTTTAATTCAGTTCAGGAGGTTTTCCAAAGATATGAAAGTGCTTTTGCTTGACAGAGTTTATGTTGTCAATGTCTTAGGTATTTTCTCAGTTATCCATTTTCAAAATTGTGGCTTCATTATTTACATACAAGTTTCATTACCATATGTAGTATTCTCTTGACATGGTAGAAGCTGATTGTCTCTGTATATTGGCTGACAGGTTATGTAGCCTACAATTTTGTCATTGGAGCTTATTCATATTGGGGACCGAAGGCTGGGTATAACATTTATAATATGGTACGCTTATTTGCTAACTTTCCTTTCTTCATTGAACATCTTGCTGTTAACATGTTTCCTTTCTTCCTTGTAAGCCCTCTTGTCTTGTTTAGAAGAGCTGTTTTGTTGGCCTCGATTATTATGGCGCGATGCTTTGGCTAACACCTGGCTTTTGATAGGCTGATCCGGATTTGACATTTGGAGGGATTACAATTGTTTGTGGAATTGTGGGAACATTATCAGGAGGTCTCATTCTTGACCGTATGGATGCCACTATCCCAAATGCTTTTAAGGTAAGTTTTTGTATTAGTATAACTGGAGGACTTACTTATATTATGAATTTTATTTCCTCTTCAAAAAATTTGGAATGGTCTGTTTCCAAGGTATTGTGGTTTTTTGCATGCAATAAGTTACTCATTTGGTTCTTGTTTTTTACAGCTTCTTTCTGGAGCAACATTTCTTGGTGCAGCATTTTGCTTCGGCGCCTTCTGTCTCAAAAACTTGTATGGCTTCATAGCTCTTTTTGCAGTGGGTGAGATACTAGTCTTTGCCACACAGGTAATTTTATTATTTATTTAGTTGGCCTTAGGTGCTTATTACTTTATTTACTTCAATGAATTTTGTCTTGCTGTTGCTTGCTGAAAGAGAATGAATTTAGTGCACTTTTCTCTATTTCTTCCTCTACCCATTATAGTATGAAAATTAAATAGGAGAACAGAAAATAAACTTGTTTTTACTAAATATGCTAGGGTGTTAATCTGCAACATCTGGGTCGTTATGGAGCTGTTCCTAGTGTTAAGGATTCTAAATTATCATGTATAAACCCTTCTCAATAGGAACCTTTGTGGATCATTGTATTTTAGTGGTTTATGCTTATGAATACTCTTGTATGTATTAAAGGTATGTGCTCGTTACATATTAGGTTATCTAGTACATCCTGTGTAATTGAGTTCATCCTATTTAAATAATAATCTCTAATAAGAAAGCGGAGAGGCGGAAAAATCATATTGGGATTAACACAGCATCTCACATTTGATTGCTTTCAAGTTGCCATCAATCACATAGCTTGTGAGAGTTAAATTATACTTCATTTCAGGCTCCAGTCACTTGTCACTGTCCTTTTACTCACATTTTTATGCAACCGTTAAAATTATCTGCAAATGTTTACTAATCTTGAGTGATGAGTTCTTGATCAATATGATTTTAAGAGAAACTGAAAAGCTCTTGGATCAGTTGATTTGCAGAAATAGCGTCTTCATTTTTAGCTTTTCGTTTGATATTGCTAGCTATTTTCTGCTCTTCAAGCAGTTTTTTAGGGTGCTTACTTAGTTTGTATTACTTTCATGCTCTATAAATGTCGCTAACAACATAATATTACGCTTACAGGCTCCAGTAAATTATGTGTGTCTTCATTGTGTCAAACCAAGCTTGAGACCATTATCTATGGCTATCTCAACCGTTTCAATCCACATCTTTGGAGATGTGCCTTCCTCACCACTTGTCGGGGTCCTTCAGGTAAGTGATGACTAGTTTCTTTTTTCTTTTTTTTTACTTGACATTCACAAACCAATGTGCTGCCGGAAAATAAAAACATGTACCATCTATCCCAGAAATATAAACTACCTTTTAACCATATTCTCAGTCTTCATTTTGACTTTGATGAATATCATACACAGGATCAAGTTGATAACTGGAGGGAAACAACACTCATTTTGACGTCTATTCTGTTTATAGCTGCCGGGATATGGTTTATAGGTAAGCATCCGGACAATCTTAGGGTACATATTTGTCCACACTCTTCACTTTATATATAAAGCTCAAATCATATTACTGGAAAGGTTAGTAGTAATGACATGGAATCTGACTGCATTAGCGATATTTTTATACTCGCCTAAACCATTCAAAAACTGTAGAGTGTAGAGCTTAACGAGTAATGAAGTTGTGCTATTTTTGTACTTTGACAGGAATCTTCATACCCAGTGTGGATTTGTTCAACGAAGAGGTTGGTTCCTCAGTTGAGCCGTTGCTTGAAGAAAGTAGAGACGGGCTTGCAGAAAACTCCGTTGAAGCATAACTGTACATACATTACCCAAAATTTTATGTAAATATTCTTCTCAAGTGGGGCCTCAACTTGCCTACTTGTGTTTTTCATTCCAAATGCAATGCCAAAGCTCAGTTATTTACTTCCCATCCTATTCGGCCAGTCATTTGATGATGTTGCAATAGTTTTTGTCTTGTTATTTGTTTCTCAAGGCACTTCTTAGCTTTAGTCGCACCACGATTTGTACTTACCGAGTTTTCTGACTGCCCTAGTTATGCCCTTCTCTGTAAGGACGCGACAAACAAAGAGTTGTCCGATCTCATGTCTCATAACTCTAAACGGAGGCTCTTCATCAAACCAACCAATCTCATCATGAAGCCGAATTTCCATCATCTCAGGTCAGTGAAAATAGTACATTTGTAAACTTTTCAAGTCCTTCAATTACTTTTCGTTTACGATAGCTAAAGTTTTGTCAAGTGATCATCATGTTTTATCTGTAAACAAAGATTCATCATTTATGACTACTAATTAGTACTTATAGTACTAAGCAGTAACTTCTCATTAACATTGATTACACTAGCTACTTGCATTTGGTTGGTTTCTGCTCATTAAACTTATAGCCATTATAGGACATGCTTTACTCGTACATTTACGTCGTGCACATGTAACACTAAATATCATTGTGGTTATGGATTCATTGTGCGAAATTTACCCAAGACCTTAGTCAAGTAGATCTAAGAGCTTGTTTGGTAACTCTACATACCTCCTTTGAGAAGGTGCCAAGTAGGATAAAGAGGAAACTTCAAGAAAAGCGTGTTTGATAAATTCTAGTGACTTTATGGTAGAACTTTTTCACGTCCTTAAAGTACCTTGTTTTCTGCAGTAGCTTGAGAGTAGAGAGAAACATTGATTCGACTGGACTATTTGAATTAATACTGATTTTACTCCAGGTCGACATAACTTTCACTAGTGTTCATCGTCATCATTTCGTTAATTTGCATCTCCTTTTAGTTTTTATTTACCATGTTCTTTTTTCATAAGCTCCTTCCAGTTTCAATTTCAAAGTATAGTTACCGAACAAACACTACCAAGAAATCTTATTTGGCAGTAAAGTTTTGGGAGTAAGATGCTCTGAATCTGGAACAACAATATTTAGACAGATTTAAGTTTCTAGGAGGCTTCGATGACCATAAATAACTTATATTTATGTCACCACCTAATTATAAGATTATTATAGTTTAGATTAGGCAGAGACATTAAATTGATGGGCAGGGATTGATGCATCTGAGGATATCACAGCCTGATATGGTTACAGTGTCATGGTCTCTGATCCGACGACAGTTCAATAATACTGTATTAATTAGTAGTATTAGTGACTGTATTTGGGTTTTCAAGTACATACAAATGGTGGATCTGATTTTCTTAGATAACTATTGGTTTGCTTTTGAGTCCAATAAAGTGTTTGGATACTAATAAAATTTGAATTTGGATTTGAGCCAATTGTGAATTTCAAATTAAATTAAAGTTACCAAACACAACCTAAATGATAATTCTAAAAGAGTTGAGGCAGTGTTTTGATTGAAAATTATGAAATGAAAATGAGAATAATTTCATTCACTGTGAATTTGTATTTGATGCACAGTCTATGTAACATTATTTTATACTATTGATCCGTTTTTTCTATTTTTATAGGAAAAATAGTCATTGGTTGACATGTACATTTTAGAACAAAATTGTCATGTCTCATTTAAAAACACTTTACATGCATAAGTCTCAAACAAAATTCACCTACTCATGATGGAGAAAATAACTTTCAAGAAGACAAGATAAAACAACATTTTCAATAAATAAAGATATATCACAACCTCCACCAAACGAATAAAAAAACAAACTATAAAACTGACACGATTTAAAACAAAAAAATATGGAGAAAAAAATCAAGCAACTCGTAGTAAACATACTCTCACAGACTAATATACTATAAAAGCAGATATAATGACGAAGCGTTTGCAAATGGATTGAATAAAATAAGGCAATAGCGATGATGAAATTAGGAACAACAAAACTAAACATGTTGGATATGCTAAATTTGTGTTTATTTAATAGAAAATAACACGAGTAAAAATGATTGATCCAACGCGATATAAACGATTGACAATGATTTAAAAAAAAATTAGGAACTGGACTATTGATCCATCCTCAGCTTTAGCTTATATCATGTAATTTTTTGTTTTCACCCCTTATGCTGTTTTTTCCTTTTTCTCGAGTGTATGTCCTTTGTTTCCTTCTTGGAAATTAATAAAGAGTACTTTTTTACTGATAAAAGAAAATTGAACAAGAACTAGAGGGAAAATATATAGTTTGATATTTCCGGTTATTTTTAATCTAAAAATTATGGTTTATGGTACGTTTTATTTATTAATTAATATGATTTGCTGATTATAGTGTAATAGCCCCAGATAATGCATTAAAACACACTTTCCATTTTCGTTTATTCTACTTGCAACTTTTAAAAGTGTATATATTTTTTGGTATAATAAAAAGAAATGAGTGACAATTATGAGACAGTTCATAAGAATCTTTAAGACATGGAGGATACTATTTTAAATTGTATTTAAAAAATAAATAAACAGTAGTTGATGATGAGTTTGGGACATGGAGAAGAGTAGGTTTAGTTAAATTAACAATACCAACTACTTAAGTGGGTACATTTCTTTACTTGTTGTGCCAATGTCCCACTACACTTAGATAATATTTTAAATTCACAACTAAAACTACCATATTTTCTTTTAACCAATAGAAACGGACATATAATTAGATTATATAAAAAAACAAACGGATTTGCAAATCTGAATGTTAAAAAGAAAATCTAACGTATGTTAAAATGTGGATTATAATAGTGAAACAACATGACCAACCATGGTCATTTTTACGAGCATATGAAATTTATAACATGTGGTGAAGACGGATATGATAATGTGATGTTTGCAAGCCGATAGAAGATGAGATGAAACAGAAAAAATACGAACAAATAAAGTTAGTTACGGAGATGATAACCACATTACTTGTCATATTAATTATCTTAATTTAAAACTCCAATTATGTCTCTTTATTCTAGTTGTTACACTCCATAAAGATCTTTGAGTATTTAATTTTTGTTAATAAGTCACCCATTTTGAATTGACTCAATCTCAATTACTTCAAATGATAACTTATCACAAAATCTTGGAAAAAATGTTATTTAAACTTATGGCTAAACTCCACAAATATGTTTGCGTGAACATCTTAGTTTAATAAAATCTCATTACCACAAATAATAGCTAGTTGTTACTTATATTGCAAAGCCAAAACCCATTGTCATAATCATAATTATATTTCTTTAGACTAATAGACAAAATCAACAAATTAATTTATTATGGATTAGTCGGATACTTATTAGAAGAGTCAAGTTTATAGGTCAAATTAAGGTTTATTTATTTTATTATTATGAACAAATACAACCCAAAACTATAAAAAAAAAAAGTGTCTAAATATTGATGGATTAAATTGGACAAAATTGACCTGACACCTACGTATATCAATAAAAAATCTTGTGACAAATTGGTCATATCAGTAAATTTAGCTAATAAAGCGTCACATAAACAAAATTTTCATAAAGTATTGCCACATAAGCCTACTTTTATAGCACAAATACAGATTGAACTAATTCTAAACAAAACAATATGACCAAATATGACGGTTCATTTTTCACCAACCCGGTGACCCGGACCGGGTCCACTCGATTCGGACCTCTGTTCGGTCTTTGTATTGGTGAGTCGGTCTAGGTCGGTCTGGATCATTACCTAGATAGTATTCGGTCTGGTCCCCGACTATCTTATTTGTATCCGGGTCGGTCCGGGTGCACCATTTTGGACAGCCTTAGGACCAAATTGAGAAAATATGAATAATTTGAGTATCAAATTGAAGCAAAAATAAAGTTAGATACCAATTTTGTAACAAAATAAATAGTTAATGGACCAAAATAAAACATTTTACTTCAGACTTTAAAGTACAGTCTGAAACCCAACAACCAGTTGGCCGCTAAGCAAGTCCCAAACCACTAGAGTCCAAAAAAGGAAAGACCCCACTAATCTGCAGCCAAATCAACGGTCACGATCAATTCTTGAGTACTCAACCCCTCCCATCTTCCACTTCGTCTTCTTCTACCTCCACAGTTCACGCCATTTATACATTTTCAGTTCCACCAGTTCTCCACCCTATCATTTCTCTCCTCCTCACCAATCTCCGTACAATTTTTCTCTCTCGGAAAATTCAAATTCTTCCCGGAAAATTCAAATTCCTTCTCTCCGCAACCAAAACGCCGTCGTCTCTTTGCCGTTACAGCGACTCACTCAGATTCATCGTTCAGTTTCTAGGGCACAGAGATTGTCTTGTGTTCAAATGTTGATCGATCATGCCGAGCATTAGAGCTCCTGCTGCTAAGAAGGCCACCACTCTCACGGTCTGCCTCGTCCACCGACTCGTCTTCAGTTACTTCGTTTTTTATTTTTTTTTGTTAATTTGTTGCTTGAGTTTGATTGTGCTGTGCTCTGCAGGTTGCGGTGAAATGTAGGCCATTGGCGGCGAAAGAGCGAGGCCTGGACATTGTCAGAGTCAGTGACAATAAGGTCTGTGTTTCGAATTTTATGTCCATTTTATGAATTTATGAATTTGTATTGGTTCTAATTCTGATCTGCAGGAAGTACTGGTGTTGGATCCTGAACTGTCCAAGGACTATCTTGATCGCGCTCAGAACCGAACGAAGGAGAGAGCTTATCGATTTGATCATGCATTTGGTCCTGACAGTACAAATTTGGTATGTTGTTTGGCTCTTGTTTATGTCGATTTTTGAAGATTTTGTAATACCAGAATCTAGTGCATATGGAAATGAATTGAGTAGTTGCTATTTTTAGGTTTCTGTTAACTGGATGTTATGAATTTTGGTATATCCAGGATGTCTATAATAGATGTATATCTTCTACGATCTCTGGTGTGGTTCAGGGTCTCAATGCCACTGTTTTTGCTTATGGTTCAACTGGAAGGTACTTTACCTTATGATTTTGATTCTTTACAATTTATGTTTCTGCACGTGCTTTTATGGTCATTGAATCGAGATTAGCTGAATTTTAATAGAGCTAATGATGTTGTGTTTCTTATACGTTGTGTCTGCAGTGGTAAAACGTATACGATGGTAGGGACTAAAGAAGATCCTGGACTGATGGTTCTCAGTCTGCATACGATTTTTGACTTTATCGAAAAGGACAATAGTTCTGATAAGTTTGAAGTTACATGTTCCTACCTTGAAGTTTATAATGAAGTACGGTTTGCTTTTTCATGAAGAAAGCAACTTTGTTAAGCAAAGCTATGTTTTGTATTTTAGTATGGAACTGTTGATGAATAATTTTCGATAAACACAGGTCATTTACGATTTGCTCGAGAAATCTTCAGGTCATTTGGAACTGAGAGAGGATCCAGTGCAAGGAATAATTGTTGCTGGGCTGAGGAGTATCAAGGTTCACTCTGTTCTCTGATTATAAATGTCAAAATCATTGCCTTAAATGAGTATAGTTCAGTGCGGGCTAACTTGTAAAGTTTAAATTCCAAAATTTCATCGAAGTAGTTGCCATGTGCTTTCTAGCCATCATTTATGTAAGTCACATTCTATGATTGGGACAACTATCAGGTTCTGATGACATTTTGGTTGTTAATGGTAAATAGGTTCATTCAGCTGATAAGATACTTGAACTTCTAAATCTGGGTAACAGTCGACGAAAAACAGATAGTACAGAGGCTAATGCAACATCCTCACGGTATGTTTTGCGGCATGCAATATTTTTGAATTGCTAAGAATCTATTCTTTTGAGAAATAATTGCAATTAAGAATTAACAAAATATAGTTGTTATTAAAAGGAGTATACCAGGGCAAAAAGAAACTGTGTAGAAGCTTATTTATTTATAGGATTTTATATGCCCTTCTAAAGACATTTTCATTGCGTACCCAACTTACTCCCGTCCCGTACTAAAGAAAATAAGAACAATGGGGGAGAATGAAATAGTCACTTTACCGCATGAAGTTTATCCTTGAAATCTTATTTGACGAATCTTGTCCATTCTGTGATTAGTATGTATTGAAGTCCCTTATGATAACCTTGGAAGTTGGAACTATAAATTGTAAAGATCAAACTTCAGAAATGACTTTGTAGAAGGACAAAATCAGGGTGGTATTTGTAAGTAAGCTGAAAGGAAAAGGAGTTTGCTAAAACCATAACCATTCTTACTATATTGTTATCACCATCGTCACCACCAGTATCACTAGTCTACTAGGCTATTACATCAAGAGAGAAAAGAGATGGACATTTGTGTTTACTGGATCTTTTGTCATGCAGCGCAACCATTAATGCATGATCTCATAGAAATGTTGTCTTCATGCAATCAGATCACATGCAGTTTTGGAAATTACCGTTAGAAGAAAACAGAAAAACAAGTACAGGAATCAGGTAATGCAAGGAAAACTTGCACTTGTGGACCTTGCTGGCAGTGAACGAGCTTCTGAGACCAATAGTGGAGGCCAAAAGCTAAGAGATGGAGCTAACATTAACCGTTCACTTCTTGCTTTAGCAAACTGCATCAATGCTCTGGGTAAACAACAGAAGAAGGGTCTTGCCTATGTTCCTTACCGTAATAGGTATGTGGTAGTGACTAGTGATTGCTTTCATGATTGCATCTATGATGATGTTAGGAGAGGTGGGGTTTTGGTATATCTTAATTCTTATCCAGATCTTGCCGAATAAGAAAAGAACTTGCCATGATGATGTAGCTAATATCAAACGTTTTGCCCAGCAAACTGACACGAATACTTAAAGATGGTCTAAGTGGAAATTCTCAGACTGTGATGGTTGCTGCAATATCACCTGGGAGTAGTCAATATCAGCACACTGTGAATACATTGAAATATGCTGATCGAGCTAAAGAAATAAAGACACACATCCAGGTGGGTTTATGCATTCATCTAAGGTTATGCTTAACTTAACAATATTAAAGAATGAGCACACTAAGTTGTCCTCAGTCCTCTCCTACAGTTTTTGACAATGTCTTCTTTTTATGCCAGAAAAACATTGGCACTGTTGATACTCATGTATCGGACTACCAACGGATGATCGACAGTCTTCAGGTAAGCTGTTCAGTTTGTTTTGATCTTCAATATAACATTTGGCTGGCTCTATCTTTTGGAAAGTAACTTACATCATTGTGCAGATTGAAGTTTGCCGGTTAAAAAAAGAATTAGCTGATAAGGAATCACAGCTAAGTGTCAAACCTGCTGAAAAAGCAGCAGACGATGAGCTGTCCTGCTTGAATATTTTGAGCCATGAAATTAGTGAAAATGTTCAGGAACGGATAAACTTACAGAAGGCATTATTTGAGCTTGAAGAAACTAACCTTCGTAATCGTACTGAACTCCAGCATCTTGATGATGCTATTGCAAAACAACAGGTTAGATACTACCATTTGCTTTTTGTTGGCTTGTTTGTCATTGTGTGTGCGCGTGTGTGTGGTTGGTCGGTGGACAATTTGTTCTACTCTATTCGATTCACCAGGATAGATTACTAGCTTGAAGAGATCTTTTGGAAACCAATAACAAAACTAAGTCAAAAGTTTTCTTTTCCTCTTTTTGCTTGTATTGGGGTAAGGCTGGGTTTGGCTCCATTCAACATTTTATACTCAACTGGTTAATGATACTTTGTGCACCAGGCTATTGGGAAAGATGGAGCAGTTGTAGAGGCTATGGGAGCAAGGCGTCAAGTCATTCTTGATAATATCCGCGACAACGATGCAGCTGGTGTCAATTATCAAAAGGTGATGCCCATGCTAGTACTGGTGCCATGATGGATAAGGATATGTGTTGGCTTATAACTGATTAGTGGTTACCATCTTGATTGTTGCAGGAAATTGAAGCAAATGAGAAACAGCGATGCCAACTTCAAGATATGATTGATAAAGCCATTAGCAGCAATGGAAACAAAACCTACTTGCACATTCTTAGTCAATACCGGATCCTGGTGAGTTGGCCACTTGGCCTAAACAATAATAAGAAAAGGCTTATATGGTTTTGTATAGCTTTATTCAGTTGAAATGTTTTACTGCCATTAATGTAGGGAATGGCTAATACCGAGCTTCAGTTTGAAATGGCAATGAGGGATCAAGTCATTCACAATCAAGCAGAAGCACAAAGAAACCTCTGGAACTTGCTCATGGGTTTAGGACTTGACGAAAAGCAGATATTGGACCATGCAGCCAGGCAGGGAATAACAATTGATGACGGGGTGATAGTGCCTCAGCTAAAACAATCACTTTCAGATAGGAGGCAATCGACAAATCTGTCTTATGTGAGATGTGCTCCCTATGGATATTGTACTGACATTAGCCAGTCTTACTTTAGGTCATCCAACATGTCCGAACACCATCAGAATTTCAATCCTAGGTCTTCTTTTTCCGGGGGACATTGGGATTCATCTCGTACCATGTGCAGAGAGGAGCACCATAGCTCCTATTATTTAATGTCTCATGATCACTCTCCATCAGCATATTTGATGCGTGGGAGTATTGAGAATTGGGTTGGTCGACGTAGCTCATGGCCGGGAAATCTACATCCGCAAGACTCGCACAATTCACCGTGCAAGGTATATATGTTTGAGACTATCCCTCCATCTGTTTTTATGTTGTACCGGATAATTAGTTGCTTTGTTTGGCATCTTCTTTCAAACATGTTTCTCTTCTCACACAGGATGGGTGGACGAATACTACTAGGCAACATTTATACAAGGATCACAATGTCGGAACAAGAAGCGCCCAAGATCTACACAAAGGAATAATGACTGGAGGCCATTCAACCGGAGGTTTTGGATATGACATGTTGGGACAACAAGGATCTGTTTTATTGAGATCGAGACATATTTTCCAGAATTCGTAATCCTTGAACGATCCAAGCACGCGACCTTCCAATTTTGTAAAGCTCTCTTACTTATGATTTCTTCCAATTGGTTAATTCCTCCATTGGTTTTGATTTTTTGGCCATGTATATAGAAGAAGGGCTTTCTTCTTGTAGGTGTATATTTCCTGGTAACATTTCAACTTTTGCACAATGTAGCTGATCAGGTTGTGCTGGTGTTTATGTTGTGAACACCTGGTAGGTAAACGAGTCGGGCTAAAAGGCCATTCTAGACACTAATACAATACAATTCGATTTGCTCTTCTTAGGCAAACTTGGACTGTGGAATCCAGTCTATATCAATTTTGGATCATGGGATCCTTTTCTATCATACAAGATCCTCTCTCTGTATATATAAAGAAACAGTCGCGTAACGACAACAATTGTTCTTATTTGTACATATGGTACTTTGAGCTTGGAAACGAGCTTGCACTTGTTTTTATCGAAATATTTTTGCCAGTATTACTGTGTACACTTGGTTGGATAAGATAGAGCCGATAAAAAGTTGCAAAATAATAATGCGTGTTTCTATCATACACTAAAGCAGAGTTTTGATCAAAATATTGATGAAAATGATAATCATTTTCACTCCGAGGTGTATAAAACCTTCTTCCAAACTAGGACGAAAAAAGAACATGAAAGACATCTTCAATGTGCACGGATTAGGGAATAGGGCGGGTGGGGACAAAAATTACAAAATTCTCCCCGAATCCATTCAATTATTCTCCCCGGCTAAAGTCGGTAATTTAGACTCGAACTGACAAACACCTTAAACTCGATCCCCAATTCTATGATTTCTAATCTTATAAAACAAACTGAAAAAAATTCAACCCAAAAAACAAATTATAGATCAGGAAATAGGACCACCTTAAACCCCACAAAAGCCTCAGATATTTCCCCAAATTTCACATTCCTCCTCTTTCTTCCCAATGGCTACCACAGACCCATCTGAAACCTTCAAGCCTTACACTCTCTCCCGAACCCTAACCGGCCACAAACGCGCCATCTCCGCCGTCAAATTCTCCTCCGACGGCCGCCTCCTCGGCTCCTCCTCCGCCGACAAGACCCTCCGTACCTATTCTGTCTCCACTCTCTCCTCCGATTCCTCCGATGAATCCTCTTCTCCGCTCCAAGTCTACGAGGGCCACGACCAGGGCGTCTCCGACCTCGCATTCTCCTCCGACGGCCGCCTCCTCGTCTCCGCCTCCGACGACAAGACCCTCCGCCTCTGGGACGTCTCCACCGGCGCCCTCGTGAAAACTCTCCACGGCCACACCAACTACGTCTTCTGCGTCAACTTTAACCCTAAATCCAACATGATCGTCTCCGGTTCCTTCGACGAGACCGTCCGCGTCTGGGACGTCAAGTCCGGCAAGTGCCTCAAGGTCTTGCCGGCGCACTCTGATCCGGTTACTGCCGTCGATTTCGACAAGGAAGGCTCGCTCATCGTCTCCAGCAGCTACGATGGGCTGTGCAGGATTTGGGATGCGTCCACTGGGCATTGTATGAAGACTCTGATCGATGACGAGAATCCTCCGGTGTCCTATGTCAAGTTCTCGCCCAATGGAAAATTCATTCTTGTGGGGACTTTGGATAATACTCTGGTGAGTGTTGCTCTGCTTTGCTTTGATTGATTAATTTTTATGAGATTTGAGCATTGTGTGTTTTAAGCTTCATTTGCCAAAAAAAGCTTTCATTTTTGTTCCATGGAAGTTCATGTTGGTCTGGATTTCATAGTGAATAGAAACTAGGAAATCGGCATAATCAAAGCCGAGAACTTGTTAGGCCTAGCTCCTTAATTGGTCACTCAATATCCAGGCTTGTTGCTAGGAAAGTACTTGATTGAATTTAGGCAATTCAGTTTGTAGTTCCATGGAATTTCATGTTGGTTTAGATTTCACTGTGAATAAGAACTAAAAAAAATCAATTTTTGATTGCATAATCAAAGCTGCAAACTTGTTTAGGACTAGCTCTTTGTTTGTTCACTTCATATCCGAGCTTGTTTGCTAGGGAAGTACTTGCTTGAGTTTTAGTTGCTTCAGAAAGATTGCCTCTAAAGTTTAGAAATTGAATTGTTTCAACAAATTAGAAACTATGCTGTGTGAAACTCTTCCTCTTCTTACAAATAATTGCAAAATGCAATTCACAATTCTTATGATTTGAACAGGACGTCAGTAGAGTACTTCTATAATCTATATACCAAAAATATGGATTTGGCTCTTTCATTTGTAACTTGTCATATCCATTTCATTGTTGGGGAATGACTTGATTTAGTACAGGTAACTGAGGTTAGTTTGTGCAGACCAAATGTAGGAAAGATCTAAAAGTTTAGAATTTAACCATTACTCTTTCTTCCATTGACTAGAAGGATGCTTAGAGAAGCATTTAATTCATTTTCAGAATGTTTATGTTTTGTCCTTGTATGCCACAAGTTATGATTTCTTAATGCTAGTGTGTAGTTTGGGCATGTAGAGCGCTGGGAGAGTAGTGACCCCGTGAAAAAATGTGATAGAATTCAAATAGAAGAAGCATGAAGGGGTGGGAATAGACCTAAATTAACATGGAAAGTAGTGAGTAAAGATCTAATAACACTTGGCTTAACAAATATGAGCAAAGGATCCCAAAGAGAAGATTTGTATATTCGATTGCAACATTGTTTATAAAATAGCTTAGTTTGTTGCTGTGCTGTTTTTGTCTTTCTGCTGTGACTTCATATTAGCTTTGTATCCTCCAGAGCTTCTGTGCACAAGTTCCATCAATTCATTGTAATATGTAGAAACCCAAATTCATACCCGACAACTTCTTCTATTTAAATATGATTATGGTTGTTAAATTTGCATGATGGTTATTTTTCACTTTAAAACGTTGAAATCATTGCATGACTTAGTTTTTGTCAGCTAGACAGCTACTTCTAAAATTTAGGTGGTATGAGTTAACTAAGTTAAGCATGTCCGGTGCTTCTATGCCTGAAAAGCTCATCATGCATCCGTCCTTTATCTTTAGATGTTCTGAACCTGGTTTCAGAACTTTAAGTTTTGGGACTGCAGCCAAAAATTTAAGCTTTAGTTGAGTCAAAGGCTCTGCAACCATGGTGTATTGTTTTGCTATACTTGTCCGTACCAAAATGAGAGTATTGATTTCCTTTTTAACAAATAGTTAGTGTGGCAGTGGTACATTTTCTCAAGGGATATTAACTTATTGTATAAATATTATTGGTAATTCATGCATAACTAACTTCATGAATAGGAAAGAAGACACTCATTTAAAGACACTACGAAAGAAAATATAGTGATTTCCTTTTGAGTTATGTTACACTGTCATATATTGGCATCATGCACCATAGTTTTATGATACAAGTACACTTAGGGTGCAACAAGCCTATAAAGAAAATTTAATAGCTTGTATAGTAAAAACGATATTGTATCACTAGCATGCTTCCGCATCCAGTTTCTTTCAACTACTTTCTACTTATTATGTTGTAAACATCATGTTTGTGCAGAGGCTTTGGAATTATTCAACTGGGAAATTTCTGAAGACTTACACCGGCCATGTAAATTCAAAGTACTGCACTTCATCGTCATTTTCCATAACAAATGGGAAGTACATTGTTAGTGGCTCTGAAGATAATAGCGTATACTTATGGGAACTCCAGACAAGGAAAATTGTCCAGAAGTTGGAAGGCCACACCGACACTGTTATATCAGTATCATGCCACCCCACAGAGAACATGATTGCGTCTGGTTCACTCGGCAATGACAAGACTGTGAAGGTCTGGACTCAGGAAACAAACTGATATGCTTCTACGGGAAGTTCTGTAACAAGACGCCATCTTCAACATAGAAAAAACTTGTTTGTTTGTGGCAGTCCTAGGCTCTAGTGATCCATGAAATTCTTCTTATCTTGTAGCTTAGTCTAGTGACTACCATTTCTTGATCAATGTATTTATGAACTTAATATCTCAAGTGTTGCTTTCAATGTCCATCATTTGCTGTTTTGTCTCTCTGATAAGTTTTTATGCACCTGCAGTCTATAGATGACTAGTTTTTATGCATTGACTTGGCTCTTAAAGCTTCAAGGATAGGAACAATACTTGAGTGACATCTCAACTGACAGCTCTCGAGCACAACCTGCAAAACGAGGCCTTAATCGAAGGTTTTTCAGATCCGTGACAACTTTTGTTTCATTGTTCATCACTTCACTCATCTGTATTTATCGTTTGATCCTGTTGTGCTGTCATGTGATCAAGTGGCATGTGATTAAAGACAAATTTTGTGCTAACCGAGGGAGTTTATAAATAATAACCAATTTTAACATGTGACAAATGTAGTTATGTTTTGGTTGAATCAACTTGTAGTTGACTAATATAACCTTGTGTGCTTAGATTCTCACGTCAAAACATGGTTGAACAGTGTAATAACTACAAGATCCTGAGATCTAGAGCTGCATAAAAATATTGTATAATCAAATTTTAATTATCACTTTTAATAATTAACACGTTTGATTACCTGTTCGAAAACATATTTTAATGCTACTTAGCCATTGTAATGCTAATTCATAGAAGAAAAACTTGAGGCCTTGATTGAATCTGAAGGTGAGCCTGTTGTCTTCTGCTTATGAAAACTTATGGTTCTACATATATTTATTTCTCTGATTATAATTTTTTGATTTTGTTTGAAAACAAAAATGCAGTCAATTTTGTATAAATTATTTATGAAAACTTGCTTCATGCATTAATTAACTTCTTGTTGTGTTCTTTTATAATTTGCAGTGTTCTTGTTCCTTATTTGAAGTGAGAAGAAACTGGTGGGATTAACAATGGACAGTTCATCATCATTCCCATGGCTACCAGAACTGGTAAGGAACTTGATAATCTCTAAAGCTCCTTTTAGAAATTTTAGCTAGTTAGATGTTGAACTGAGTAGTGCAAATTAAATACGAATATTGCTTACTGTAATTTAATTTGAAATACTCAAGAAAAAGAGAAAGAGAAACCATGTCCCCTAACTGTAATCTCTTACATATTGTTGCAGACTATGATTCCTGGAACCAATAACAATCTCACTAGAGCCTGCAACACATCCATGGAAACATTTGAAACAACTGCTGCTAATGAAAGACCCATAGAGCATTTCAAGCCTGAAACTTCTTTGCCCTTTGATAATATTCTACTACAAGTTAACAAGATTCAAGAAGTTGATGTTTCTTCAAGGTTCTTGTCTGGTGTTTTAAAACCTCAAAGTGCAAGAAGACCCAGAAAAGAAGCTAAGATGGAGAGTAGTAGGAGAGCTAAGTCACCATCTGGGCTTCAAGATCATGTTTTAGCGGAGAGGAAGAGGCGTGAGAAGCTTAGCCAGCGTTTTATAGCTCTCTCAGCCATTGTTCCTGGTCTCAAAAAGGTTTGTTTTGCACTTATAGTTGACAATTTGTACATGCGTGTCGTGTTCGTATCGTGTTGAAGGTTGTTTGTGTGACACGACTAACACGTTTGACACATGATTAGAATTAGTTTACTATTATATCCTTAAGTGTGCGTGCATGTTGGGTGTGTCGTGCGTATTTTAGAAGCTCGACACGATTACTAAACATATTGGGTTCTCCAACACAAGCACAACATTATTACAAAATGTGTGAGACCAAATAAACTAATTTTGTGTCGTAAGACACAAAAATGCCATCTCTAATATGCACCATGTCATGTGCACCTCTCTAGGCCTTCTCTAGCACACAGAAAAGTCTAATTGCTCATAAGTGTGCACATTAAGTGCACTGAACGGAGGAAAATGAAAAGTGTAATATCAATCAGCCCGCCATTGCATTGTATGCACTTAATGTGCATCTAGACCTTCTCTTTCGCTTGTTCTTTTTATAACATAAACACGTGACCTGAGCGTTACAAGATTGTTTGTCACGACTTAAATCTTTCTAACTAATAAATGTAACAGATGGACAAATCCTCAGTTCTTGCAGAGGCAGTGAAACACATAAAACAACTGGAGGAACAAGTGAAGACATACGAGGAAGAAGCAGCAGAGAGGAGTTGTGAATCAGTTGTCTTTGTCAACAAATCCAAACTGTTGGTACCTGAAAAGAGAGGCAATAATAACATGTTAGAGGCAGAGGTTGAAGCTAGAGTGTATGACAAGAATGTCCTATTAAGGATTCACTGTGACAAACAAAATGGAGTTTTGGCCAAAGCTCTCTCTGAGATTGAGAACCTCAATAGCCTGACCATCATTAGCACCACTGTAGTGCCATTTGGCTTAGCCCTAGACATAACCATTATTGCTCAGGTGATTTTCATTGTTTTGTGTTGATATATAAAAATGATCCCTATATTAATTAATTACCATTTGCATGCAGATGGAAGGTGAAGGTTTCTTGGAGGCAGAGGATCTTGCAAGAACTCTTTGTTCGGCTTTTCAACAGTTTATGTGAGCTCTTATTTGGTACATTCTGCTAATTCAAGCTTGAAGATGGTTAGTACAATCAAAACGAGCCAAAAATTATATGTTTTTGGACAGTTTATGAGTATTGATTGCAGGCTTTTCAACAGTTTATAGATAAATAAATGGCCTGAAATTAAGAATTAACTAACAAACCATTAGTTTGATGATCAGTTTTGACCATAAGTGTTGATGTAATGTTTCTTGCTTTCCTCGAGAAGAACCAATAGGCAAAACCTAGCTAACATAGTCAAGTTGTCGTTGATGCAACTCTTATTAGAAATGACAGATTTAAAAAGGACTTCAAAACATAAAAGTTTGGGTTATGTTATTAGCAAAGCTTATTGGTCCGGGCTGTTGAACCGTTACCGTTGGAACAACAAAGTTTCAGCTCATTCTGAGGTCAACAACATTCAATTTCGAAAGTGTTTCAGCTCCTACATCAATTGCCAAGTGTCTTTCCACAACAATCATAATAAGTACATGCATACCTAAAACCGATTTAAACCTATTCAAAATTCATTACTTGCACTTAAACTTTTTCTTTTGAGTATAATAAACTGATGACAATCTTGATTTCTATCAAGAAAAAAGAGGAAGCAACTCAGTATCTTCTGTTCTTGTCTTTGATTACCAACTAATTTAATGAAAACACTAATTTTTAAACTTGTGTTTCTTTGTTCCCAGCTGCCATTAACACCCACCAACCCAGCAAACATCCTGTAAACTAGGGTTTGGAAAAAGGAAGACGAGGGCTCAATCATCAAAACAAGACAAAAGTTTAGTATGAAGACAAAACAGTACTTGCTTCGATGTCTTTAATGTTTTTTTTTTCATAAAAAAAATGCCATTTTTTATTTTATTTTTGAATTTAGTATGAGACATGCAACAACCCTAGTGCTTCATTCGTGGGGATTGAAAAGACCCACTTGAGTACCAACTTCAAAAAATTATCATAAAACCAAAGATATCAATCTCAGGTCTCAAGTCTCAACCAATCTTTGCACCAATATTATACAATTTGGATAATGTTTTTTTCCAGGAATTGGTCATGATTATTCAGTACTATCTGTATTTGTATTTATTAGTATACTATTCATATTGAAAATATTAATTAAATGGTTCGAATCAACAGAAGTTGGTTGGACAACAATGATTTATAATCACTTAAAACAATATGTCTCAGTTTAAAACACTTGTGTGCGCTCTACGCATAAAATTCTGGTTGAAAAGATCTCGCTTTTAATATATGATTATATCTTTAAAGATTAGTTTCAACTTTAGAATCAAGTTATAAAAAAGTAAATAACACAAGGAAAAACAACCGTATTCATTTTGAAACCAAATAAATTTCTTCGAATTTACGTATATACACACATAGGTGGAGATTTTCTTAACAACTATGAGTTTCATATAGAATATATATGATGGGGTGAGTAATGAAGTTGATTTGATAACACTTGGAGTCAAAAAATTAATATTTAATTTCTGATAATGAAATGTGGTGACATGTTGTTAATTTGTCTTGATAAGGAACACAGCTGACATCAGATGATGAAGGTCTTATACTTGGAATATTAGGAAGTATTTCAAATTAATTTGAAACTGGTTTAATAATAGAGAAATTAGACCTGTCAAAAAAAAAATAGAGAAATTAGAATGCTAAAAAAAAATATCAGAGATGGGTCCCTTTTGTTAAATATATGGATTAAGTTCCACTCTACTCATTTATATTACTGAGCTCCACTTTATTGTGAAGTCTTTCAAATCACAATATGATCATGGTAGTTTAGAGAGATGGTTACTGTACTTATACTAGAGTTGATAATTTAGACATGTATTCGCGAGCACTTCAAAACAGATTTTTGATAGAATTTTGAATCGGGTCTAAAATTTGGATCAAATTGAATAAATTTACATATTTTGCGTTGGAAAATCCAACCGTTAATCTTTTTGTCAACTCTAAACATTACTCCACTCTGCTGTAGAATCTATAGATAGATAGTAGAGCTGGCAATTTGGGTCATAGCACGCGACACGACACGAACACG
>JAYMTF010000346.1:0-39052 GCA_036897485.1 Pelargonium nanum
TTTTCCCCACGATAAATTATTATGAACCTTAGGAGCCTTCATATCACGAGGACGAAGAGATACATCTTTCAAGTAGTCTCGATCAATGTTCTGACAACCACAACACGTAAATTATAAGGAAAAGGGAAAGCTTCTTTCGGTTCTGGTTTTTGTGTCACAGAGAACTAACTCATTATCATACCAAAGGAAAGTTGGTCTAATGAACTAATTGTCGCAACTTTAATTGCATGTGAGTCAAATAAAGATTTGTACTACTGGTAACCACTCCCCTTACTTTTGGCAGATGATTTCTCAACCTCATATTAATCCTTAGTCGAATGCATAGCATCTCTCAGGCACATGTTTCTTCTAATACTCTTGCCAATTCAGTCACAGACTTGTAAGATATCATAGGTCCTCATACAAAATTTTAGTTTTATACTTCTATGGCATTTCTAATATGTTGAACCAAACAAACACAAAGATCATTCAACCAACCTTTTCAATGTCTTTATCACTTTTCTTGTCTACATCTTTTTGTCTGCTTCTTATGGCATGTAGATGAGCGCGAGATGGGGCAGCTGAGCGAGATGCTGCAGAGACGGCCAATTGACCAACTGAACCCCACCGCTCTTCAACAACCTGTCCACATGCAAATCAGTGAAGAAACAGGATAAAGCCAAGCATGCTATCAATCATCTGAAGAGGCGGTAGCATACCTCATTAAGCTTTCGTCCTTCTCGTGCAGCTTGCTCTTGTGCACGCTTCAAGGCCTTTAGTCTCCAGCTTGCACCTCCATCCCCAATAACAGATGGTGCTGAACGATGGTTCCCATCAGTTCTTGCCTCGCCTGCTTCTTCTGGATAACCACTCCCATTATCTTTCAGATACGGATTCAATTCTCTGGGATTTGGCTTCTTTATCTGTGACAAATACAACCTTAGTAAAAACAAAGGAATAAGATAAGTAGCAATTAAAACATACAAGTATGATGTCTCGCAGAAACAAAGAATTTCATGTGCATGCCACCATTTGGTGTTTAATCTCCCATTCCATGAACTCAAGCCCATAAATAACTACAAAAAACCTTGGCAGTAAATAGACAAGAAAGTTCATCTCTTCATGCATTTAACGATTAACATGTGATCAAAATAATTAATTGAAACTGCCAGTTTTTTTATTCAAACATAAAAATGGTTATGAAATGTGGTGAAGGAGGAGTTTTTCTTTCAGCAGAAAAGACCAGACACTGTTAACTTGCAAAGAAAATAAAACTTTCTAGCAGTAGCACATGAAAATAAAACTTTGTTAAAGAGATTGCATCAATTAAGTGATAGCTGAGTGGATGTATATCATTGAGCTTTTAATTTTCTCTCTGTTTATAATGGACCAGTTGGAGAGAGAAGGTGAATGAGGATATTAGGATAAGGAATACAACTTCTACTAGGGACAAAGCAACCAATACACATAACTAGAAGAACTCCAAAATTGAAACAATGATTAACATTTTCATGTGAGACCCTAAGAACAAAGTCAGATAAGGTTGTCAAAGCATCATGCATACCATCCGTAATGATGTACATACAATATAGAAAGGCACACCAACAGCCAATCAGTTAACACAAGACTAAGAGCCCTAAAAAAGTTGAAGAACGCAACCAACCAAAATAAACAGTGAAAATATTGCATCTTCCAAGAAATCTAAAGAATAAACAATCTAAACTGAATTGATGGAATCATGGCCAAAAACTAGCAAGGGAATGAAATACCTCTTCAGTCAAGGCTTCTTCTGGCTGATCATCAACAACCATCGGAGCTGGTTTACTATCCGTATGGGTAGGCTCCTTCGGTCTCAGCATCCAGTCCAAACCCATTTCCTTTCTCTTGATCGTCATGTCATCTCCTTTATCATCATCTAAACAACAACACAAGTAAACAGCATAAATCCAACAAATACATCACCCATCATCAACTTTTTTTGCCAAAACATCAAAACCAAACCTACCAGACAAATCGCTTCCTGCTGCATCCTTCTTCCTTCCGCCCTTCCTGCTTCCCTTGCGACTCCTCTCTTTCCTACTATCATCATCAGAAGACTCGTCGGATGAATAACGTTTTCTACTGCTTTTTGATTTCTTTTTCTTCCCACTCCGCCTCTTCTTCTTATTTCGGTCCAGACTATCCTCACTTCCACTCTCACTCTCACTTTCAGATGAATACTCCTCTGAGGAGTACCACTTGTTCCTCTTCCCCTTTACTTTCTCTACCTTTTGATCTTCATCTGAGCTACCAGAACTCTTCTTCCTCCTATGCTTCTCCTTCCTACTACCTCCTGATTTCTTCTCACTCTTCCCCTAATCAACAACAACCAGGTTAGCCCAAAATAACACCAAATTCACCAATGCAAACAGACAAAAAAAAAAAACAGTTGTGTAAATTACTTTGCCAATCTCTTCCCGGGAAATAAACTTCACTCCAGATAGCATTGTATGAATTCTGAACTGTTTTAAGACAAAATTAGAGCAAAATAAGATTAGGAATTCGAGCTGGAAAAAAAAAAAAAAAAGACAATCGTTCAATTTTGAATTCGATTCTGATACTAAATTAGAATAAGAATGACAATTAAAAAATACCTAAAATGCGCAGAGCAGAGGTAGACCTAATGGAGGTCGATCAAATTCGACCGGTCTCGCCGGAGCCGACGTTGGTTTGGACTTCGGGCGGTCCTTTATTCTCAACCGAATATTTGAGACCTCGATCCTTCTCTTTTGTTTTTACCCACCGCCTCGGAGACCAGACCACTGTCTCTGCAAATCCTCACTGACTCCGCCCCGGACCTCGGATCCGTTCGCACTTCGGCGACCCAAATTTTCCTTCTGTACCCAAAAAAAAAAAAAAATCGGGCAATTCGGGTCGAGTTCGGTTTGACTTTTGAGATTAAGTGACCCGGACCCAGCCTTGGAGTGTGCGGTTTTTCTAGGGCTGTCGGCTGCGGGTCGGGTTCCCCAAATCATGAGCTGGTGAAATTATTTTACCTTTTTCTCCAAAATTAGGAAAGAAAAAAATAAAAAGATGATTCCTTATATTCAGAGATGGTTGTCTGGTTTGCTTGCACAGAACGGCTAAAGAAAGGAGAAGTAGACACAATAAAAGGAAACCTAAAAAGAAATCATTTGGCTAATATATGTAGAGGTGGCAAACGATCAGATTAAATTTAGTTCGGATTTTGAATTGAAATATGAGATCCAATCTGATCTGATAGTATATTTTAATTGAATTGAATTGAATTGAATAGTATTTTTTCGGATTGAATCAGACTAATCATGTAATTTTATGTTAAATAATCGCATTAGAGACTATAAAAAATATCTAAAAATTACAGCAAGACATGTTGGGCCAAGCGGTTTAAGCACTATGGACTTCTATTGAGGTCTTGGGTTTGAATTCTCTTGTCCCACGGTATGAGGTGTGATTTTGGGTTACATTACTGATAATTAAACCACAAAGTTGAGGAATTATTTTGTTTTTTCCTCTAATTTTGAAAATTCAGACACTTAACAAGAAATCAACTTCTCCAGTTGTGTTTCAAAGAATGTGAGATTTGAGCTGATTTCAACATTGAACGTAAGCAGAATATAGTATCATAAGATGACTAAGAACTTTAACCCAAAAGGTAAAATAAAGAAGGTACATGAAAGAAACCTTGTAAAAAATACATCTATATATATCAAAAGACTATAAATTAACAAAATAAAAAAGAAGAAATTATTAAGGTAGCTAAAATTTTGAATCAACAATATTTTGTTTCAAGAATCTTCCTCTTCTTATAGATTTAAACTAAACCTCTGCTCTGCTCTCTTTGCGAGTCGTCGAATCGGGCATATACTTGTATCATCTAGATGAGTACCAGAGCTTTTTCTGGCAAACCAAAATCTTATCCTTGTCCACACCATACTCTGTGTCTTCTTTGTGGCATCCCCATTTCATCCCCTTGGCAATGGTAGCTACAGCATCCACAAAATAGCTCGATTCCCGAATAATAGCATACCCGTTGGGACGTAGGATTCGATCCATCTCCAATAGCACATACTTCATCTCACATCTGCCCAAGTTATCACTATTATCATCAGTACCATTTGGACAACAACTTGCTCCACTTTACGTAATATGCTTAAAAACATATATCATAGTCACAATATGGACCACAAGACTCA
Organism: Pelargonium nanum; assembly: GCA_036897485.1. Classification (NCBI taxonomy): domain Eukaryota; kingdom Viridiplantae; phylum Streptophyta; class Magnoliopsida; order Geraniales; family Geraniaceae; genus Pelargonium; species Pelargonium nanum. The sequence goes on from JAYMTF010000346.1 coordinate 4,194, forward strand.
ATATGCTGGTAAGTGTGAGCTTTGTGTCCTTATAAGTATATATGTGATGCCTATATATGTCATATGAGGTCTTGTCTAAGTGTTAATCCATATGTTTGACAAAACGAAAGATGTTTATATAGTTCCAAAGTCATTACCTGTGGCTTTCTGATGTAAAGAGGCCGTCAAGGTGCAGGAGATCGTATGTTCGGGGATAAGTTGAGAAAGCTTCACACCTGCCAAATATCGAACAAATGACTCAATATTTACAGTATCCAAGATTTAATAACCCCATAAGAAAAGAAATGTATGGACAATTTACCAATCTTGGTAAGTTCCAATGAGACCGCGGTCATATACTGTGGCAAGTGTATTAGGAGCGTAGGAAGACACCACGTTCATGACCCACAAGGGATCATCAATCACTGCTGCAGCAAAGCCTCCAAAAACAGTGTTCATGTCCATTACATTCCTGATCTTATCAGTCCCGAGAGCTGGTAGTAGCTTCTTGTAGTGCTTGACTCGAATCTTCCATTTAGTGTCATCGTGCTTCATTGCACCAGCACCACCACCGTGAGTTTCTGAGATGCGCTCAGGTGCTACATTCAGCCGTTGTGGCCATCTTGGGAGGGACTGCAAATCTGATTTCTTGAATTTCGGGCTTGGAACAACAACACATGGGCGAAGAGGAGTGTACCATGCTGCATCAGGTTCTAGGCTGTCATCGCACTTGCGTGGATAGACATCTGGGTCGCTAAGCTTATTGTAGCAACTACTATCCGAAGACTTCTGCCACACTGCAATGTCATCCTTTTTGTTGAACAATGTGAAGCACATTGAAGACAGCAAGTCCTGCAACTTGTCGTAGTCTGATTTCTGCTCTTCTACTGTTGTGTTCCATCCTCTCCAGCGGCGTTCATAGTTAACTGGTGGACCGGACAATACCCAGAAACCCCCTGGACGAAGAATACGGTGTATTTCTAGGAGGTATATTCCACCTGAGAGGACAAGGATCAAATGGGAAAAAGAAAATGTGTGATGAATAACTGATTTCATAAGAAATGTAATATGAAAGAATGATTTGGACACAATCTAGCAGTTGAAGAAACGGAATAGCAATGTCATTCACAAATGCAATAGAAAATCTTGTCTCCCATTGCCAAAACATAAAACCTCCAAGATTGTTTCAACAGATAGAAACTATAGGTACCAAAATACATCTCCAATTTGTTGAATGTAATTCACAATTTGATATTGGACTCACCGAATTCTGTCCATGGGATAAGACATCTTGAACAATGAGCCATATCAAATGAGTTAGAGGGGAAAGGAAGACGCTGCGTAGAAATGATGCCAAGGATTGCTGGAATTCCACGTTCTAAAGCAAATTGAACTTGAGCTTCATGATTATCTCTCGGGGCAAGAGAAACCGTAAGTATCCCACGATCTAGCAGATCACCTCCCCAGCTAGCGACCTGGAAACAGAATCAGAATCAAGAGTCAATTTGGAATATATATTCAATAACTGCAATCATCCTGATATCGTGGACAAATTTTCTTTTTTCTTTCTTTTTATCAAGATATGGAAAGAATGTAAGATGCTCTCATCCGAATGAGAAGATCACATACAATATATGAACTCAACTACCCTACAACTGATGACAAGTTTCATAAAACAGAAAGCAGAAAAGAAAAAGGAGTTTACCCCGCATCCAGTATCAATTGCAGTTCGAACAGATCCATCTTTCATTCCGGGAATCAGATCTTGCATCAAATCAACGTAGGCACTGACACCATTAGGGAACATGGTACCCCCACCAGGGAAAAGAAACTTATCCCCTTCTTTAACCAGCCAATGCTGGTTAGATTTTTTCTTGTTAATCCAATCATACGGCACATTCCTGACATTGCCACATCCTAAACTCAGTTAGATGTCCAACACAGAAGTATACTGCTGAGTGCTAACCACCCATTTGAAGCCGAGAAAAGCACTTTGCCATAAAATTACTAAGGCGTGAAATAAGAAATACCTGTACCAACATTGACCCCTGCTCTTCGGCCATCTGATTGGGGACTTGTAACCATCTGGGGGTGGAACCAAGCATTCCTTCCTTTCAAATATAGGAGGGCAGTGGCGCTCCAAGAAACTAAGTCGTTTCATACTGTACTTCCTCCATCTCTACACCAATACAAACCATCACCGTCACTTAAAAAATGCCAATAGACCAGTTATATACATTCAAGACACAATAACATATCTACAATTAACAGATACCTTTGGATCAGTGCAAGGAGTGTAGTCTTGATAGTCAGCGCTGCACTGAGGGAAGTTAACTGGTTTAAGTTGAAGGGGAGCAACAGTCGACTCCTTGGGAGCTGCCCTTGAAACATCTTTGGTGGTGCTAACCTCAAATTTGTTCTTATCGGAACAGAAGATTCCACCGAGATAAAATGAAAACCCACAAAGCACAAAAAACATAATTGTCAAGGGGACCATCCTTGAACTTTGAGGCACTGGCTTCCCATCTTTATCTTTATTATGCTTCATGACTTCAGAAGCTATCAATTATCTGCACACATGGAATCTATTATAATTTCATAATGATGTTGATCTCCAAGTTCTGCCAGATTAACAGATCAATTCCAGCATGCAAACAAAAGGTAACAATCTTCTTTCCGCACCAACATAACAAACATGGTTCATGACATTTCTAAGTTCCCAAAAGCTTACAAAGCTTTTCATGTCTTCTCATAGATCAAGCTAATCATCACATTCAAAACTCAAGTTCTAGTTAACCAAAGTGACCCGACGAAAACCCAAGAAAATATGCTAATCTATACGCACCAACATCATGGAAAAATAAACAAACCCATATATCAATTACCTAATTGTAAACAATGGAAAAGTGAAGAACCCAAATCTATTTGAGAGATGCCATTTCAAGAACAGAAGCAGTTGATAGGTATTAAAGTGAAGGATAAGAGAAAGGGAAAGCAGAAAAAGAAACAAAGAAAGAGATCAAATAATTGAAGGGGAGTTTCAAATCAAGAAAATTAATACAAATACCACGTAGTCAATACTCAACATCAACCATTAAAACGACTTGTGCAAAGCTCTAAACTACAAGATCTGAAAACAACTACCGACATATTATACTTTTGATGTCACGTATAGCAAAACATATCTCACATGATATTGGGTCCCAAACTATTGAAGCCAGCCTAGCCTAATCACTACTTTCTCTTCAACCCCACCAAAGTTGAAAGGAAAATAAAAAGGAAGCAATGGATCTATACACCAAACTGAACGTAATGAAAAGTTAAAAACAGTAAAAAGGTGACAAGGCATCATGTAATTTAACCATTTCCATTAAAGCAAACTGGAAAAAAAAGGCTCTAGTGTTTTACAGGATTGAATTGCCACAATTTGCCAATCACCTGTTCTCTTTGTTTTTTCCCATCTAAATCAATTATTGATGCATGGCCTCTCATGAAAATACCACAAACAAATAAATAAAATACAAAAACCACATAGGTCCAACCATGCCCACCAAAGCAAATCACAAAACTAAATGAACATGAAAACATGAAAACACCCTTTGGCACTTAAAGGCTCCAAAACCCTTCCTTTTTCTTTTCTTCACAAAACCCATATCTCAATTTGGTCAAAAATAGAAAAGATACATCTGCAGCAACAAAGTGAACCAGAACAGATAAAAAAAATCGTGTTTTTTCCCTGAAAACACTAAGCTTCCACTACCCATCTAAATCCAAAATATGAAATTCTGTGAAACAGAGAAAGGCAAGATTTTACAGAAGCAATGCCAACACCTCAACAGAACAAAAACAAAGATAGATCCAAAGATCTGGCTAAGGAAACAAAAAAAAAAAAAAAAATTAAAAGAAGAGTACCTGAAGTAAAGGTGTGAGCTTGAAACAAAAGCTTACCAAGAAGTGGGAGCAGAGTACATAGATCTCACTCCCAGAAAATAAAGACCCAATAAGAGAGAAAGGGAAGGGACAGTATTAGCAGAGTAGGGAGTGAGATCTATGGAGCTCACAGAAGCTTAAATAAGGAGCAGAGATAGAGATAGAGAGAGAGAGATGAGCTCTTCGCTGTCCCCTGTTTCTCGTCCTCTGTTTCTTCTCTTTCCTCTTTTTTCTTTATTCTTGTATTTTTCTACTGTAATTTCCACTTCCTCTGTTTTTCTTTTTTACTTTACTTTACAAATCATTTCTTTACTGTCTGAAAGCTAAAATACATATATATATGATCAGCGAGGGTCACGCTGGTTTATCGTTTTGCCAGCCATTCTTGAAGTGCCACGTGGCACATTGTCTGATTGGTTCCAATATCTTGGAGACTTTTGTTCACATTTTCCACCCACAGTTTGCTGGATTTTACTTTTTTTTTTTACTTTCTAAAAATATCTTGGTTTTGAGTAGAAAACTAAACCTAAAATTATAATTTTTGTTTTTTATTAAAAAGGAAATATATTCATATGTTATAACATGAAAGATCTTTGGAACCTCACAAGATTGTACTGTGACGTGGTTTGTGTTATCCTCTTGTAGTTTCGATTGATTCTTTTATTATGTATATCTTTTTTATGTTGTTTAAGATATATATGTCGTATCTGTTGAATCTATCTTCTAGTTTAGTCATTCATACCCTAACTTATGAAACTATCTTGAGTAGAAGTTTTTCTTTGAGGTTGTTCTAAACTAATTGTTCTTAGACTTCTCGAAACTAAAAAAGCAAGACACATCTCGGTTATCTATAACTAAATGTGAAACGTTTGATAATACAAAATTTGACGTGAGGCCCTAAGTATCCCCACATGTGAGATTTAGGTACCTAAGGCTGAAATGATGATTGCATTCAAATACACAACATGAAATGAAAATGAGTAGCTATTGATAGTAACGTGTGACAATTCATAGTGATAGAAGGTGGCAAGTGGAGGTTGTTGCAATCAATGGAGGTTGTTGAAGGAGCAATCTATAGAAGTAGACAAATTGTTCAAAGTTTAATTATCCATTGTAGAAACGTTTTATTAAAGCAAAGTATTGATCAATTTATGAATGATGATATATACTTGTAAATTAATTAGTATTGTAGTGAGTAAAAAAAAAATCTCTTGTGAAGTGCATAAATGGAACATAGATGTAGATCAGTTTATGAACATTTGCTTGTAGATTTGAGAAACTCGGGATGGTGCATGTCCTATAAAAGTTGTGGGATCTTTTTAATTAAGAAATCGGAATGGCTCACATGCATGCATGATCTTTGGTTTTGTAGTTTTTATACGTGTAGCTTTAGGATAGTAACCTTATTTCTAGTAGGCATATATATCATCTTGTTAAAATGAGTGTTAAATTTTTGGGCCGTGACACGACGTGAGTTTAATCATGTTTAGGCTCAACGTAATCTAGACCATTCAAATAACTTATTTAATAAGTAGATCGTATTCATGTTAAAAATTAAACATGTCATGTTACTCATTTATAATTAATATATTTTTGTGTGCATAAAAGATGTATTCATATAAATTAAATATGTCAAATATATTTGTTACGTTGGATCAGAATTAAACATCTGTTTAAATAAATAGGATCATATCAATTATTTCAATGTATTAGTGATGGTACTAAACTTTGAAGCCAAATACAACGTGCCACACCTAATTGCAAACCCTATATAATAAAGTAAAATACAATGACGGTGGGTCGAAGTGTACTAATTAATATTTAAAAATTAGCAGCCGACACAAATCAATGACATTAACTTAATGAAATTAAATATATATTAATGAGATTTAGTACCTTGTAATAATTTATGGTTTTTTGGAGTTTGCGATAACTGGTTTTGTATGAAAATGGCAAGTGGGAAGAAGGAGGTGGGGATGGTCACAAGGTTTCTGACTTTTAGTATTAATGTGAAATATGAATAGGATTGGTTTGGTTGGTTCTTGAATCACATGACTATTGACTGCAACATGTCAACACTCCATACCTTAATCTTTCAAGGCCATATATAATACTATATATGTGAATCTACCCAACCTCATTGTCCCTTTTCTTCTGCTCATATTTTCTGCATATTCATGTTCATTTCTTATATCATACCTCCTAACGTATAGCTAGAGGTAGCAAAAGATCGGGTATGGTCGGGGATCAAGTTGATGAACTCTAACCTTAATCCAACCGTATAAGGTTTCGAGTTGGTCAAACTATAGTCGAGTCGGGTTTCGTGTTTTAAGCATGAAAATACTTTTTTTACCTCGCTTAAAATGCGGGCCCTTTTGTCCCAGCCTATGACCCGCATCAACAAGTCTAACATGGCCTAAGCCAAATAAAGTTGTTTAGGATCTTTGCTCTATCTTGTTGATCCGTGGTCAACAACTGCAAATGCTATGTCCCATTGATCCAGGGTCAACAAGACCATTCGATCACGTGTTGGTGTAAAACTTTTCTTGTTGTAGGACTCTTGGACTTGAGCTTTCACTTTAAATTATTTTCTAACGGGCTTTAACTTGATCACTTGAGAGCTAAGAGCTTGCACACTACAAAGGTAGCAATACACTGTTAGGCAAAACTCAGGGGTACCCTTGAATTTTACCTCATGTATGAGAATAAGAATCACTAGCCTTATGAATTAGAGGTGTGTGTAGAATTTGAGAGCGTAAAGTGTGTAAATGACACAAAAGAATCTCCAAAATCCAAAAAAGATGTTCCACCCCTCATGGTTTTAAGGATAATTTTAACTAACAAAGTCAAGATGTGAAGGACAATTTGTCGCGTTGTGATAAGTGACAAGTGGGTTGGATGATATCACTTGCGTGTCATGAGCTCAAGTGGTGATTTTATTCATCGTATTATGTTGTCATGATGATTTAAATATGATGTTACGATGAGATGGTTCTTGTTGATGTCATAGCAATGACGGATTGATGATTTCATCATCTTAGGGTCCTTGAGGCACTTGGACCTTAAATGTCGCATGAGGACCAAATCTAAGAACTTGCCACAGGGTGTGCCATGCTCATAACCTCACGTGTAATACCCATGGGTGTTGTACGGGGCTCCTTGAATTACTAATTGTACGTGCCTCATCTAAAGGTATTTTTGAGGGCAAAAGCGAGTCGACTACTCAAGGACCTAAATGACTCGATGTCTCAAAATTAGACTTAAGTTGCAGATGTGCAGACCTTAGATGATGAATTAAAGTTTCAAGTAATATACAGTACAAAATTGGTAGTGGAAAAGTAATTTTCTAGCTTGCTCAGTAAATAATCCAGTGGTGTAAGTGGACCAAAGTCAAACAAGTAGAGACTTGGGTCAAATCGACCGACACTTAAATAGGTAAAAATATTAATAGGATAACATCAACCCATTAATGACAGCAACTAATTTTTCAGACTAGGATTTAATTTCTATTGTCATTAAGGTTGGTTTTGGTAGCAATTGAGGACATCAAATTAATTCATATATATATAACATATGATCTTGACAATTCTGAACACAAAATGGATTTTCATTATTTTGGTTTCCAATAAAGAAATAAATATATTTATACATGTTAGCCAAAAAATAATTTTGGCAATCTTATCTATTTATCATAAACAATGTACATATGCTTTAATTAGATTTGTTTTACATATTAAATAGACAAGTTCCAAAATATGAGACAATTATTTGAAGGTTGGTGGAGGGCTTAAAATGTTGCTACATTAAATGTCAAATAATTAATTAGGGGTAGCAAACCTGTAAGACTAGTGTAGTACACTAATACTAGCTAGTCCGTGTGGATGTTTAATTTAGTCTTAGACCATTTTTTTATATCACAAAATATAGTAATCACTAAATTATGAACAACATAAGAACTTGCTAAGGCTCAAGAATGCCATTTAACGTTTGCCTAATAATTACTAAAAAAACGAGTGATCGGTAATAAAAATTCTTGTAATAATAAATACAAAGATTTATGTTGAGAATCATTATTTGCGATCATTGGTGAACAACATAAGAAATCGTCAAGTCTCATGAACGACTATTTTTTGTACGATTAAACTACTAGATTGGCGGCCGTTGAACAGTCAAACAAATAAACGCGTGTTATGCAACGAAAAATAATGTAATTAGTGCAAATGTTTCAATCTAAAGTTATTATTTGTGACAAATTTGTAATCAACTTAAGGTCATCTTCGATGGCGGCTTGCGAAGATAATAAAGATGAATAAAATATCGTTACCGTGATAGGAAAATATTATCATCGATCAATAAAGTAAAATTGCAATAAATTGTTGTCACATATTTGCAACGGGTGCACATATTGCAAATTTCGTCAGAACCTACTATCATCGGAGCAATTGGTTTAAGGTGTTTGCTCCTCCAGAGGCCTCAGGTTCGAGCTTCGGTTGGTTCGCATGCTTATAAAAAAATAGAGTTTAAAAAGAAAATTAATAATTAGAGTTGAAATTAAAAGAATAATGTTGACATAAATGGTGCATGCATGGAATTTATTAGAGGAGCTGTCACTGTTTATAGTAAGTGTCTCTATCCACATGGCATAGCATGTGAATCCATGTGATATATTGTAAGCTCTTTCTTTTCTTGTTAAGGTCTTTATTTTAATTTTATTTTTGGACCCAAAATAACTCAAGTTTCTTCATTTGTTGACTATTTTCATTTGCTGTCTCTAAGATCCAAGGCCAAGCAATAATGTAGGAGGAAGGTCAGGACTCAGGACTCAAAAGCATCATCAAACATACTCAAATAAGATATTTTTGTAACAAATTTCAGACATAACTGCAAAAAAGGCTCAAGACTTATAACATAGAACAAAGCAAGGTTCCAAACCTCTACTGTACATAAATATTCATCAACACAACCTAAAACATACTCAAAAATAAGATATTTTTGTGCAAACTTCTCTTACCTCAGCTATCAATAGATCTTTCAAAAGCCACCAGCGCGCTGCTTTGAAACGCCTCCTCCATATCTCCCATTGTTCGACTGAGGACAATCTCTTGCCCAATGCCCGGGTTGATTGCATTTGTAGCACTCACCACCAGAAGCTGAAGATACCCTATTAGCATAGCCCTCTCCCATTGACGGTCCTGAATCATTCATGATACTCGGGCAGTTTGTTGAGCTATGACCACTACCTCCACAGCTGTTACAATGTACATAGGAACCTGGATTGCTTGCTGCAGGAAACCTTGAACCATTATATTGATTCCCATACTGAGCCACCTGATTTGCTCCAACCCGAAAGTCTCTACCAGTATCACTAGTGTTTCCACTATAGTTTAAAGTTGCTTGTTCAACTTGTCTACTTCCTACATTAGGAAGTACATTTTCTGGCTTCACAGCAAATGAACCAGAATCCTCTGCTTTAAGCTTATCAACCAAATCCAAAAGATACTTGGACTCAGATGAAAAGTTAACCCTTTCTGCTTTCACTACTGTCGACTTCACGCGCTGCTCATCACCAAATATCTCTTCCTTCACTTTCAGCTTGAATATATATTTTGTAAAGAGTACCTTACGAATAACTTCTGCAAATTTCTCATCATCTTGCTCTTCGTATTTCAAAAAATACAAATCTTGTGCAGATATACCCATGATCTCTTCACCACATTCCTGAAATGCAGTTACCCATGTCATGCCTGTATGATCCTGTATCTGAAACTGTAGTATATATCTATAGTCACATTGATCAACGGATCGATCACATCTATCACACATCCATTTCCCATCTCCATTATTTGTAACTTTTTTTCTGCACTTAACATCCCCTATCATGATGGGGCACGCTGTATAGCAGAAATTATCTGACTTTATGAATGCAACTGTCGCACTGGCTGTAATCCAATCTGGCTTTTCAGACGTACCAAGCCTCTCGTCTTTGATATGGGATATGGTCTTTCGAACATCTGTCCGGCCCATGCTTGATACCTCCCTGGAAATAGAGACAGAGGGGGTACTCTTTCCTTCTTTCTCAAACCATTCCCTTAGCTTACAAGCCTCTGGAAAATCTGGCTCGACAAATAGTTGGGTTGTTGAAATAGTACCAATGGTTTTCCCATTAAAATCATTAACTCTGCCAGCTTTCACTGCAAGAACAGGAAATCTCCCAGAATCACACATGCATTGCAGTGCTTGTCCTTCTGCATTGCAAAAATTGCCCCATAGAGTCAATTCCACACTTCGGCCAGACATATCTTTCAATTGGAGGGTTCTCTTTTGAGTTTCAGTGCCATTTTTTCTCATTAAAGAGGCAGCAGGACTTATGACTGAAACCACACCAATTATATCCACAACATTGTCACTGTCTATACCCTCAACTTCACTAATTGGACGGAAAAAGAACTGCTGCTGTGGAATTTTGGTGTCATCCTCAAAGCAAGGTTGTACTGTTGAAGTGCTCTCAAGGAAAATTTCATGATCATTGCGAAGGTGATTGAATTTCTTTTGAGCAGGTTTTAAGCTTCCTTTGGAAATTATATAAACCTTACCAGCTTCAATCTGGTTGTAGAACTGGTCAGCTACAGAATTAAAGCATGTTACTCGAATTTCTCCACCATCACCATCAAGCAAATCAAAAGAAAACACTTTTCCATCACCACGAGGATTATTGTAGTTCCTAAGATCTGATTTAACTGTCACTCTTGCCTTGATTGTCCACCTTCCTTGGTATGGATTCAATGCAGCAATTGGAACTATCCTTGGAGCAGCTTCATTCTTAGCTACTGGACCTCTGTTAGAGTACATTGGAGGTGGCTGCTGATATGATGTCTGAGGCGGGCGGCCGTATGTATTGGGAGGAGGCCGTGAACTTTCAGTTCTAGGGTTGCCGAAACCCATGGTCTGCTCACTACGCGATCCGCTAAATTGCACTGATCCAGGAGGTAAAGTACCAACTTCAGCCCTCTGGTACATAGGCGGTGCATTTGATCCATGCCTGTCGGAGCTCAGATTGCTGGAATAAGAAGGGCCATTTGACTGCTCCATTCTAGGATGTTGTAAGGTTGCTCCAGCTGTGTTTGGTCTAGTTATCTGTACACCAGGAAGAGAATTACCGCCATAAGGCTGGGGATTGCCAGTCACTGGACCTTGTTGGTTGGTGGGTGGTATGGGAGCAGCAGCTCTATTTGGCGGTTCAGGTTCCCCAATGACATCGCATTTTTCAAGTATCACATCCAAATCAATGATGATAATAATCCTGCTCATGGTTAAAAAGCATCAGCATATAAGTAACAAGAATACAACACCAATATACAAGGCTGAAAATTGTAAGCACAAAAAATAAGGTAAATTTCAAGTAGCAATTTAACTAAGCCAAGAATATGCGATGGTCATATGACACAAGGCCTCGTGTCCATCCATATCTTAGACACGCTAAGTAGAGATAGCTAATATAGACCTCGTAACTTATGAGATGCTTCTGGAAATCATTCAACGAATAGGGAATAGGAATCAACTTAATTTGGTTGTGATAATGCAATCAGAACTTTTGTATCTCCAAATTCTTCCACAAACAGAAGATTGCTTCTGACTAAACAACGGTGTCAACTCAATTACCTGAACTTCTGCTTTTAATGGACCGAAAGTTTTTACCAGGAAAAAGAATCATTTTATAGCCTAACTATGAATATAAAAAAACACATTGATAGTTTCATTACCAGACTTCATAGTTCATGCTAAAAGAGTAAAAGGCACCATGAATCTTTGGATTAGCAAATCTATTGCATATACAGTCACTAGGTCAAAACAAAACCAAATCCATTTCCGCACAATTCCACTATTGAATCCAATCAATCAATTAATCAACCAAAACCACTACATTTGTACAGAAAGACGACTTACATGCGGTTCTGGATGTTGTTACAGATGAAGTTCGTCAACTGAACAACCGACCCTTTCTGCAACTTCCCGCTCTTCACCAAATCATTCTTCTGCGTAGCGAGCATCCCCTGCTGCTGCTGCGAGCCATCGGAAACCAGAAGCCTGAACCTTTCAGTGCTGCTCTGCTGGTTCTGTGAGTTCACAGTCTTCAGGTCCGTCACTTGGAGAATCGGCTTCATATCATCCGCCGTCTTCACTGCCCCTTTGGACATCAACGACACCGCTCCTTCCGTCAGATTAATCGCCATTTTCGCTAACACGGTCGAGAAAATCGATGAATTTTCCGAGAAAATGAGTTCGTGGAGAGCCAGATTGGCAGATTTAACATTTGAGAGAGAAGCGCCAAATTTTAGGTTTTTGATGAAATTACAATTGTATCCTCGTTTAAGGCCCATAAGAAATGAACCGTTAATGGGCCGAAAAACGGCCCATTCAATTTTAAAGCCCAATTACTGTTTCCTCTTTTAAAAAATATCTACTCCACAGACAGACCACTTCTCCTCCGACATCCACAGGCAGAGAAAAAAGAGAAATTAAAAAAGAAAAAAAAAACAAAGGAAAGCACCGTTCCTTTTTCGGTGACCTTCGTAAAAGCTCCGATCACCGGATAAATGGTTCCGGTGGCCGGACCATTTCCGAGACAAACCCTAAATCTCCAGTGATTGACCTGAGTTGAGTCTCATGGATTCGCGAGAGCACTCTCCTCAGCGCGCGACGACGACTAAAAGAGGTCTTCTCCATGTGTTACTGCGATGTTGCGCTGTTCTCCTCTTCCCTATCGTCTCCTTCTTCTTCCTCTCCTTCGTGGCCGGATTCGTTGCAATTTTCATGGGAGATTTTTCAATTTCGACTCCAATTTCTGTGTCATCCCAGTGCAAGATAGTCTCCAGCAGTAAGTTCTTTTTTCGTTTTTTTTGAGAAAAAAATTGTATGAAGATGTATGTATTCATTATGTTTCAGCTGTTTGATATGCAATTTTAAAAATGTGAGGAAATGAAAATTTTTAGCTACCAAATTTGTATCTATTTAAATTGTGATAGTTTGGGGATCTTATGAGACACACACTAGAACTGATTTGTGCTAAATGATTTTGGCTATGCAAAGCTACATTAAATGGATGAAAATTTGGATTCTCACACAAGAGAAAGCACAACTGGTGGATTATATCTTTAACTGAGTTTTTTGCAGCATGTACTAATTGAACTAAAACTTCACTAGCTTGAATGTTTTATTTTTGTTTTTGGAGTATCTATGAAACTTCCGGAGGTACTTGGAGCTTGGAGGAGGGGATTTGATTTGATTTCAATGATTGGGAAGCTTGGGGTTTGAGAACTGTGAGGTTGTTGGACAGAATTTTTTGATGGCTGTTGATGGAGTGAAGTATTGGGCTAAAGGGTCAGAAGGGATAATTAGTGTGTTCAAGAGCCAGGAAGTTGAATAGTGTAAAGATTCTAGGTAAGGCTGGAATGCTGGATTGTTTTGCTTGCTGAGTTTTTGTTATTTTGGGGAATGTGTGTGACTTTTTTACAGAGGAGGTCGTTCTTAGATCACAGTTTCTAGATTCTTTTAGTATGGTGCAGAGGCTACGAGGGTGTTCAAGTCCGTTAGTCTAGAAGTAAGAATATCTTAGTGGAGAAAGAGAAGATATTTATTATTTGATTTAATGAATGGAGGTACCCTTAGATCCCTTCTTTCCGCTGTGTGCGTTAAGGTTTGCGATGCAACAATATGTTAGTACCAACTACCTACTTCGTAAGCATATACAAGAATTTGGTATTCAAGTAGCAATCTGCGTTAGGTAACGGATGCTCCAAATCGTGATATGCTATCAATTTGAAATGTGAGCTTTAGTGTTTGGTTAATGAAAAAAGAACTTAGTTTTTTCAGCATGCAGTGACCTTCTTCAGTGCTCATCGGTGACAAAATGGTCTTTGTATATTTGTTTAGAAGAAGATGAGGCTGTTATAATTCATCTTTTCGGTGCTCTGGTTATTTTATGAGAAAAATATGATTTAAAGAGCGACTATTAGAAGAAAAGCTGGGCTGAGAAGAAGTTAAGGTTGGGACAAGAAGATGTGGCTCTCATAGCCCTTGACTATTTGTTTTTAGTTTTAGTTATTAAGTACATGGTTGTAAATATTAGATTTTTATTGAAAATTAACCACATCAGGTGGAGTTTCTATGGTTAATTTTGTTGCTACTTAACATTGGTTCCATAGAAACAACTAATAGTAGTTTTTATTTTTTATTTTAATGGTGATTAGAAATAACAAATGATAATGTTCATAATGGTACACACAGTATACTCTTAAACCTCAACCTAGAGTATATATAACCTGAAACAATATGAATTGGTAAATTTATATACTTTTTAAGAAATTGTAATATATATGTTTACGGGAAAAAAGTTCCATGTTCTGGATATCGTCTTAGTTTGGTAGCATAATGTGACCTTTTTCCCACTTTCTTCCTTTTCTTTCTCAGGTGTGGATCTGAGATCATCTAAGGTCTGTGAACTTGGATTGTTGAATTATAAAGCAAAGCATGTATTCTATCCTTTTGAAAAAAGTAAATTCCGATGCCGTTATGATTACTATTGGGCCTCAATATTCAAGGTGATAGTCATTGCCAAACTGCATGTATGTTTGCATTTTGCTGTATATGTTTTTGCTTTCTGCAATTGTTTGCCAATTCATGCATGTTCTATAGCTCATTGAATTTATGAGTGAATATAGATTATCATATGTTTCAAGTTTCAAAAAATTTACATTTGCTACATCCTTAGAAGTATCTTATTCCTGAAACTAATAGATGGTCTTTCAAAGGTTTATGCTCTCATTTGTAAGTATGCACATATTATTCTCCTGATGGTTTTGAGCATTGAAGTAAGTGTTGTGATTTAAGTTTATCTGAATGCTGATTTGTTGTCTGCTCAATTGCAGGTGGAATACAAAGATCAATCTACGGGCCAGACACGTCAAGCAATTGCAGAGGCTCCAGATGAGGCCCTTCCTCTGAATTGCAGGCCTAATTTCGGCACTGCTTGGTTGACCAAAGATAAGTTTAAGGTAGGGGTTGCAAAGCTCTCATCTCATGCTCAACAATGCATATGGTTACTAGATAACACTATGTTAGATTGTTATATTTGCAGGATGTTAGACAAATTTATGGTTAAGCTTTAAACTTCTTGCTCACACTCTCTTGAAATCCTTGAATATCCGATTTCTTTTATTCTATTTAGGTGAACAAAACTTATGAATGCTGGTACACTTCTGGCATATCTAAAGTGAGCTTATATCATGATGGCTTTTTTAGTTGCCAGGCCAGCGATCCATCTACACTTGAGATGATTAAACGATACATTATCCTGTGAGTATCTTATACTTGATTATTTCCTGTCTTGTTTCCTTTTATTTTTTATTATTTATTTTTAAACTGGCATTATATTGTTTCGTGTGGCAGACACAGACTAGGAGTTTTTCATGTTTACTGTAGTTTTTTAGTACATTGCCACCTCTATTCTGCTGCTTCCATATGTTTCATAAACATAAATTAACCAGGGGCAGAGTCTTCAGGTTGTATTTTGTACTTTGTAGGTGTTGGGAATATTTTCAATTTCAGGATAATGGTGCATCTAATTTTCTATTTAACTCAGCTAAACTTAAAACTAGGTATAAATAGTACTGAAATGGATTCTGGTACTTAATCTTCATTGGTTTTGTGTTGGATAACACACGACCTGACACATTCAGATAAATGGGTTGGAATTGACCCGACATGATGCAATATATTTGACACTACTCCAATCCTAAAACGAGTGTCCGTTTTCCCTATTAAAAATTGTCCCAAAATGAGTGTCCACTTCCTATTTTTGGTTAGTTATGCGTGGATTAGCAACAATAACCCTAAGATAGATCAGTTAGAGCTAGGGCTGAAAGTTTGGGTCGTGACCCATGCATGACTCGTTCAGTTTAATCATGTTCGTGTGGACTAACCCAACCCACTTAAATGATTGTGTCGTGTTCATGTCAAACCCGCTTAACCCAATTAATTAAATGGGTCATGTAACCAATTTAATAACTCGCCCGTACAAGGATAAAATTGTATTTTCAAAAGTATCATTTTATCTAGCACTTGTTTGCTTACATATTAGTAGCTCTCTCCCTTCCTCCCTCCCCACAAAGTTGGCATATGATTGTGTGTGTCTGTAGATTTTGAGTGCCATTTTTCTCAGTAAAGTAATCATTTGTGGCATTTGTGCTTCCAGATCTATCAAGATAACGCGCTCCTGGTTTTCCAGCAGTGGAACAGTCAAGTACTGGAGATGGGAAACAATAGCGGGAGTTCTAACAGGGTTTTCAACTTCGTTGATCTCCATCAGCTTTATTAGAATCCTGCAGCAGATGAAATCTTGGCTGCCAAGAGTCAATATATCAAGAACATTCAGGTTTGTGAATCCAGTCCTGCTGAAGCGGGTCTTTTTTCTTGTGGTATACACCTTTTTAACTGGTTGGTTGGCCATCCAGTATGGGAAGAGGCTAGGTCTTGACCATCTATAACACCCGGAAAGCATGCCCGTTGTAAAGTTACACACAGAAAATATCCATTTCCGTCTGGGTTGGGGACCTTGGGTTCTGCAATTGTTAGATTGCATTGCAGTATGTTATCGTGTTTGTAAAATTCCTGTAACCGACGATCAATTAGTTAATAACACAACATATTTAGCTACAGAAACACTCCGAGTACTATATATAAGCACAATTGGATTCACTACATCTTCCACATTTTAATTGAAATTCAGTAGTATATTGTTTATCTATGAACCATACAAAAACTGGAACATGTTTGAACTTCCACTGAAACTGTCTTGAGTTACAGAGAGTGTTTGAATTAGTTTCTCCAAATTATTACTATGTAAATTTATAAATAAAAAGAGCCATAGCAATAAGAACAAATGAAAAGTTAGTATAATCAAATCTTCAATTACCAAATACTTAAAATATAATGATAGATAATATAATCCAATCACTCCCTTCATTTGGCTAGGAAGCAAGCCATGAAACAGAAAATAGAAATAGACACACACACACACACACATATATATATGCTGATAGTTTAGGAGCTTTTACAAGTCAATCTATTGAAACCCAACCCAAGGAGCTTCAAGTTCTCTATTCCATGATTTGCATCCAAATCACATTTCAGCAACTATAGTAACCATATAGTTAAGTATATATACTGCACACTCGTATAGTTAACACATATTTAGCAAAAGCTGCCTCACTTGAAATGGATAATGTCAATGGTTGAGTTTACAGTGGTTCTTATTATTCAAGATGTTCTATTTCCTAACTAGTCTGGTTTTCGGTAAATCTAGGGGCAGTGGTTGAAGCTTTACAGCTTAAACCAGTTCATACTTCACAGTATTTCTGATAGCCATTCATATCTTGCCCGTCTCTGATAGGATCCTCTCTATCTCTTCTAGTAGACGTTCCTTCTCATCTGCCAAGTCCTCGTTCTGTTTTTGAAGGTCTTCTATCTGCTTAGTCTGTTCAGAGTCCTTCCTGAAATAATATTTTGCATATATTGATTAAAACCAGAGTCCACGCTCTCTACACCATACACTACAAGCTCAAATTCACCACCAAGTACTATTTAACTGACTTCCAGCTCTACACTATCAGCACATGCACGTATTCGGTAAATATGTACCCAAACAGTAAGCAAATTCATGTTCGTTCTTGTATTACCTATTCATGAAAGACAAGTTCAGTTTGAGTGATCGTACTTCCTTCTCAAGATTATCACACCTCTTTAATACAGACTGCATATCTGATGGGATCGCAGGTATCAAGTTTCTTTCCTTTGCTTCTGCCATTCTGCATCATAAAGAAACGAATATGAAACTAAAGCTTGCCGGCTACGGAGAGGCTATACAACTTAAAGAGTTAAGAACATTATCAATACTTATATAACTTTGAAACCAAAATGCTATTTTTGCTTGTATTGTTGTTGGTAAAGATTTACATACTTTCTTGATCGCTCAACTCTTCGCTTCTTTGTGGTATCCCCCTTGTCCACTGCAACAGTGGTACTTATTAGAGAAAATGATATGTGTATAATTAAATCCATGATGTAATGCCCAAATCAAAGCAGAAAATAGATTAAACAGTTCTATAGTAGCATACTTAGCTATAGCCTACATGGATATCTGAAAATGTTTTATTTTATTAATGAAATAAAATAGCAGGTATTCGGTATTCCCAACATAGTTCCTGAAGCACGAACCGTTTCAATTACAATGATGCTCTTAAGGGAAAGCACTCAACCTCGTACCATGTCACAAGAAAAATCCTTCACCTCTACTACAACTTAATCTCAACAAGAGGCAACCATCACCTCTCCTCCATACTTCCCAAGGCCCCCGCCTTGTCGGGTCACAACCTAAACTTCTCACTTGCTAGGTCACTACCTGAAGCGGTAGGCGCTCCGAGGGGTTTCACTTCACCCCGCGATGCTCGAAGGGCATTTGAAACCTCTAAAACTCACTCGGCTCCTCACCTATGAGGCTAGAACTCAAACATCCAAGTGTGCCCTGAAGTGGACCCCACTTCACCAACAACCAACTATACGACTGACACATGACAAGCTTAGTTTGTGAGGATAAATACCTCCTTGGTATGAAGAGAAGATCCATAATTCACTTATAGAATTTCTCTCTAGAGTTCTCTCTATCATTTGTGCTTTCCGGTTGAGATTTTTACTATCACGCTTAAGGTGGTGTCCCATAAACACATATGAGGTCTCCGCTTAAAGGTGTGCCACCTTGAGTAACCGAAAGATTCTCCTCCAAGATTTAGGAAGCTCTCAAGGCATTGGACTTAGAAATTTGTAAGAAATACCCTAACACGTGGATAAGTCAATTTGACCCGAGTTAAAAAGGTGCATTAGTCACATGAAGATATCAAAACCTGGTCATGTCTTTATGCAAGAGTAACCATGTGGATTTAAAAATATTACACAAAATCATCTTAATTTCACATTTTCCTTCAAGATTTATAATATATACACTATTATTCGATCAAGTGCTGATAAATTGGAGCATAACCTATTCTCAACTCAATTTCAGCAAGAAAAAAGCACCTCAAGGTATTTAGCATATAGTAAAATAGAACTTTTGTGTCTTATTGTGAAAGTTTTAAACATATGTGAATACCTGAACCTGCTGACGTTATAGATCCATTTCGAGTTAGACTTCCCCTCTGTTAAACATGCAAGGTAAACAAGAAAGGAAAGAAAAGTGAAACTAGGTAAAATGCTTCAATTTTCATACTTAATGCTACATCTTGTGAAGAAAATGTTGTACTAAGCAACCTATATAGCATACCTTCCGGTCATCTTTCAAATTGTCAATTATCCGATCTCTGAAATCTGCAGTTCAAAGAGTTGATGCTTATATTACATAATTTAATGTGTAATTTTGGTAAATGAAGTTATGTGGTGTTTGGATGACAAAAGAAATTGAATGAGATGTACCTTTGGCTTTGGAGCCATTTTCTGGACTCCTACTGTTTCCAACTTGCTTCCTGGAGCTCTCACTAATACTTGTAGTTTGAGTTGAATTACTGGGACCATCACAGGCATCAAAACCAGATGAAATAACTGGTGCAGCTCCAGAAGATTCACTTGGGGATGGTTCTTGGGAAGCTATGCTTAACTGGGCAGGATTTGTGGAATTCATAAAACCTTCAAAGTCAAAATTTATTGATCCTTCAATGGTTTGTAAAATGCTATGATCCTTGACTTCGAGTGCGGATATTCCCTGGAAACTGTCTGGATTATGAATCCCATGTACTTGGTCAAAACTATTATTGACCATAGGTTCTTGAGCATTATAAAGCTCATTATAGCTGTCTTCCACAATTTCTTTATCGACATGGTTACTCAACTTCTTTCGTTCAAGCGTGCCCTTTAACATGCTCACAACAGAGGAAACATTATCTACAATACCCGGTTGAGGAGTATTGAAAGTAGATGAGGAAGAATTGGATGGAGACATGAATGTGCCCAGCTGGTTTGGCATCTCACACAAGGAATGGTCATTGGCACCATTTTGACTTGCAATTTCTTGTTTCAATTTGTTGATACCAAGGTTAGAAGAGTTTTGCATTGCTTCCATACAGAAGGTTGTTTGGACGGTTTGCGATGCAACATATCTCTTCCTGGAAACAAGAATCGGAATAATTAATACTACTTTACCGGTTTACCCTCTAGAAAGAGAACCTCCGAAATCCAAGTTATCCATTTATAGCTACTTACATGCATGTGTTTTGAGTTTTCCTAACTTGTTAAATAAGTATATAAGACTCTCGTCAGTGATGAATTCTAAACGGAATGGCCAGGCGTTATTTATCCAAAATCACAGGGAAATGATTCATATGAACTGATAAATGATAAAATTCATACCGAAGTTCAGAGGACCTGCTTCTTGTCATGGGTTGAGAACTATGAAACCAGGCCTGTACGTATGAGAAGCGAGTGAATCAGAAAAATGTGAGGCTTTCTTGAAATAAATTTTCTGAGGAGAAATCATATAAACAAACCTTAGCCAGATATATATTACTAGCCTGTAATCCTCTTTCAACAGCGGTCCTGATGAAAAGAGTATAGGTTAAGCACAAAACAAAACAGTCACTCAAGAAAGTACCAATCATCACCTGTGGACTATCTAATATCATGCAAAGGATGCATATATCTGTAACTCAAGATCTGTAAGTAAGAGGGTACCGTAGCCACCTGATTGAGTTCTGATTGAGATCGCCTGAAATATCATCAGTCACGGAATTGTTTTGCGAGAAAAAAATGTCATTGCTTTTTTTCTTCTGAAGGGTGCTACCCATATGTTGGTGACTAGACAAATTTGTCAATTCAGTAGATATCCTGCAATTTCCATAAGCATAATTATTTGTTAAAGTTAACCATCATGATGCTTTACATACTGCACCTATGACAACTAGCTTCTATGTAAACAACACTCTTATGATTTCTGTGATATGATTTACTATATCGTGCTACTCACCTTCGTGATGCTTGGCGAGTACGATGTGCGATGCTTGATGAACTGTAACCATGATTCTGAAAAGAAAAAAACACAAGAATTGAAAGAAACAAATAATAAGAAAAAAGAGGAAGTCACACATCATATCAAATAGCTACATGAACATGAGAACTTGTATACTTAACTATCATAACTCAATAATAGAACCTGATTTGTTTATCTAATTGATCATAAGCCAAGAAACAAAGTAATTAAATAAGGGTAGTACAGTTGCTTGCCTCTCCATTTGTGAGCCAGGTTTTGAAGAGTTCCTCGCTATCTGCACGAAAATTCTGCGAAAGATTCTTGAACCCTAACATCTCCATAGTGGGTGCCTGCATTCCAGCTGAACTCTCCATCAAGGACTTCATAAACAATTCTTCACTTGAGTTCCTATAAAAGTCCGAAAACCCCCTTCCTTGTGTCTCCATGAAACTCTTTTCCCCTTCGCTCCTATGAACCGCCTGAGGCTCAAGTGAACTCAAATTATGCTGATACAAATCCGCTTTCACAACGTAATCATCGGCAGAGCTTCCTTTGTTTCCATCGTTGACCATAATATCCTGTTCCAAATCCAAACAATATAAGCTCCCCTAGTGTTGAGGAACTGATTTAGGTGAAACAAGTGAGCTTCACCAGAAGCACCCAACCAAATGATCAAAACCCAACCAAGCAATTGTATAATCCTAATGTGAAGCTAAATCCTAAACCACCAACCAGAAACTAGAATAACAGACGACAATCTTATACCCTCAGATACACAAAGGACTTGAACCCTTACAGTACGCGATCAAGGAACGTGCCTGATTCTTTAATAATCAAGAATGGAGAAAATTTCCTAAAGATGCTATGACCCAACAGAGAGAGAGAGAGAGAGAGAGAGCATTTAATTAAGAACAATACTTAAAGAAACCTAACAAGAATATGCCACAAACCAAGAAGCATGTACTAAGACTATACAGCAGTGATGTACATCATACAGGTATTTTCACAAACACTTGGTGGGCATAAACAAAAAAACAACGAGCCGACGGAATCTAGGAGCTGAGCCTTTCTGAGATTCCTCGAACAAACTAGCTTGTCCTTTCCTTTGTCACCGGGACGTGTTTTTTGCGGCAGTAAGTTGAACTTTCAACGGTTGAAAAGCGCGGGAATTGTTCATGTAAAACTGACCAAAATTAGTGGTAATTTGAGTGAAATTTGAGAAGTTTATGACTTAATAATCTGATTGATCACTTCGGTTTCGTAATTATATTAATGGTAATGATTTGAGAGTGCGAGGTGTACCTGAGACAGGTAGTGGCAGCCATGAAAGGGACCTCCTGCAACTACCTTCCATTTCTGCTATTTTTTTTTTTAAATTGTAGCAGTTGAGAGGCCGTTTTCAGAGACTGTCCATCTTGTGTGTAGGATCTGTGTATCAAAGCTTGTGTCCTTTCGACACTAAACGATGACACGTATCAGATGTGTAAGATCGACGGTGGATAGCATGACACGCGGACCTTTAAGTGTAAATTTATCTACTGCGAGCTCATTCTATATTGGACAAATTACATACCATTATTGCCAATTTGCCATGTACTTGACCAATAGATCCATAAACTTAATTTTTAATTTCGACCATATGAAACCAATTTCAATAATATGTATTTTTTGGTGTGCGAAGAAAATAAGATAAATTTCGTATGCACTTAACGAGAGAAAATGATCATCTAAATTTAGCTGATATCTTGAAAATATTAAAAGTACAAGTTATTTATTTGCAAAAATAAATAAATATTAAAAAAATGATGATGTATAAAAATAATTCGTGGTTATAATGAATCGAAGATGAGAAAAGGAATGTTGTTTTTGGCAACTCGTGCATAATGTAAATTGATTCACTTTTGGTCCCTTAAAGTGCGTATATTTGTATGATGTGCATATTCTTTGTGTGTTTTTTTTTAAATTTCACTACAATGCTAATTATACATCGACTAATTACAAGAAAACCGTCATTTATCATTAACCAATCACATTACACAACTCCACTATAAATACATCTTCTTAGTGCAAGTTTCATTGTCTAGTCTTATTCATCTATAGAGTTTTTACAAGGTGGTAAGTGTTGGCTTTAACGTTAATATCATCATGTGTTTCGAGGTTGGAGAGCATTTATGTGCAATCCATCCTTTTATATTGATTTTTTTAGTATTCTAATGTGCCCCTAAATTTGTAACATATGATATTGTATATAGCGTGCGAACAAGACAGTTCACGAGCAGGCTCGTCTACCTAGCTCGTTTTAAGCCAAAAGGTCGTTGGTTTGAGTCGCGAACAGGCTCGCCTACCTCATTTTAAGTCAAAAAATCGTTTGTTTGAGTCGGGGTCCATCCAAGATCTTATTTATAGTATTGTAGAACTTGATTCAGCTTAACATATGGGGTGCTTTTAAAAAACAATAAGTAAATCAGCAAATAAAAAACAAAATACGTAACCAGGATGGAGAGACATACCTAAACAGTTACATATATATAATGACTAGACTAGACTACCATTGAATAGTAATTTGTCAGTAGTAAGTGTTGGTTAAGTATCAACCAGAACATCAACATTCACTTCAATTTGTTTCCCCATTAAACATATTAGATCCAACTAGAACCTTGTATTGTAATTAAAACTAGTTTGGATACTAGTAAGTTTTGGTTTTGCCTAAACTATAATGAACTGGTCTTAAATTTTGAATACCCATTCAATGATATAGGATTCATATAATATAAAATTTACAATCATACTAGCATAATTCCTTGGAATATTTGAGACCAACCGGCTTCTCTTGTACTTAATTTTTGATTATTTTGCCGGCACCAAGTACTTTGCATAAACACAATCACTAAAACCATGCAATGAACAAAAAAATAGAGTATTATCATTATTATAAATCTAGTATTGCAATGTGACATAAAACATATATGTTCGTAAAATGCGGCTCAAATGAAAATTCTAACACAACAAGCAATTTCATCTCTGTTAAATGAACTGCTCTTTATACTTTGCTTTGATCCATGTAATCACCAAGGCAAAGCAACTGTGAGCAGCCCCTACAAGTGGCCGAATAATCTGCCAACTCCAGCCTTGATTGAGTCCCTATTACGAGGAAACAAACAGTCACTACTCATGTTCAGCAATCATCGTATTCACATCGTGGCGTGCCATTATCTAGATGTACCATAACTAGGTTATTACGTGCAGATGCAAACAAGCCCCCCCGATAATCATTTAAGTTTAGTAATATGTCCTCGTATCGCTACACTACTGTAAGACACTATAGTGCATAGAGAAAATAAAAAGACAAGTATAAAGAAGAGTACCTGAGTAAATAACCCATCCTAGTATATCTCATCATTGGGGATATCTGGTCTCATGAAGCTTGATGGGTTGGAACTGATTTTTTTTGTATAACTCCGTGTTTTAACTTTTTCAATCTCGGGCTTAAGCGGAACAACGCTGTCTCTATCAATGACTCCATCAAGCATTCCGAATTCCATTGCTTCAGCAGGTGACATGTAACGATCTCTATCGATGAACTTCTCTACCTCATCATATGAGCGGCCAGTGAAACTTGAGATAACTCCTATGGCACTTTTCTTGCTATTCATAGCTTCAGTAGCTTGAACTTCCACATCTGTTACCATCCCACTGGCACCTCCAAGAGGTTGATGAATCATTATCCGTGTGTTGGGCATTGCCAGGCGCTTGCCTTTGGTCCCACCACCAAGAATTATGGATGCTGTTGATGCTGCAATGCCAATAGCAACTGTGGAAACATCAGCCCTCACAAGCTGTATGACATCATAGATAGCCATTGTAGAACTGATACAACAACAACAACAACAAAAATTCAGAAGGAGAAAAAAAACACAGGATATACCCAATGCATTTAATATAGAATTTATAACGAGAGAATACCTTTATTTCCAGGTTACTAATACCGAAAAAAGAAGAATAACCTTTACAAATTTTCTCAGTAAAGATGAGAGAAGAATTTATGAAGGTGGCTTCTTTTGGAACATTATGGAGCACATAACATGAATATAAAATAACAAGATTCCTACTGTGTCAATAGAAAGATGAGACTGAACCAAACACAGAAACTGGATCCTAAGGAGAGAAGTATTTATCCTCGTAGATACTGGGGTCACTACTAGTTTATTGGATGGTTGATTGCTAAGGTGCTACGTATAGTGTTGGGATCAACTTTACTCTTAAAGGTGGCTATGGCTAATGGGGTCAAGTCGGTAAGTTAAACTGTGGGAAGATGAAAGCCAGATAAAAGGGAAGTGATTAAACTAGGTATTCAAATTTTACCTCTTAGGGAGAGTGGCATAGTGTTGGGAGTACATTGGATGGAAGAAGCGAGTAATGTGTCTTTTGACTACATGAAGAGAAGCTTTACCATAATTTATGTTCAAAAACATCATGTTAAAGAAGAACTGGCAGAACATAGTTTGTGCATATTGGAATTAAGGGATGTAAAAGGGAAAGGGCAGTTGGGGGAAAGGTTGTATCTGGGACAATTCTTCAATGTACAAGGGCACCAAGAGTCTCAGAAGAATAGTTTGGGGGAGAATGTTGATATGCATGAGTTGTTAGCACAATTTCTATATTTGTTTAGGGAACTTCAATGCCATACCCTTCAAACCTATGTCATTCCTCCACTTGAGACCCTATAGATACAATTATAAGCAAAAGAATGCCATTGAACAAATAGTGGAGAATTTGCAACAAGCAAAAGTAATTCAAGAAAGCACCAGTCCCTTTGCTTTTCCTATTTTGCTAGGGAAGAAGGACGACACTTGGAGAATCTCCATTGACTACATAGGATTGAATGAATAGACCATCAAAGAAAAGTTTATCATACTCGTTATTAAGGAATTGTTGGATGAACTGAATGATAGCACTGTATTTTCTAAGTTAGATTTGAGAGTTGGGTGCCATAAGATTAAATTTAAGGAGAGAGCAGCACAAGATAGCCTTCAAAATTCATCATGGCCACAATGAGTTCAAGGTGAAGCCATTTGGCTCACCAATGATCCTACTAATTTTAATACATGAACCATGTGTATAAAAACTACTTTAAATTTGTGTTAGTTTTCTTTGATGACAAACTGGTTAATATTGGATCTTGAAAAACTTACCTACAACAACAAAAATTGGTCCTCACCAAGCTCAGACAACGTCAAGAAAAGCAAATGTGAGTTTGGGAAGCAACATGTGGAATGCATGTCATATTACAAGAAGGGGTGTCAATAGACATCAACAAGATTAAAGTCATGCAGAAATGAACCCAACCTCAGAACCTAAAAGCATTAAGGAGATGTACGAGTTCTGAAGAAAAGTTGATTTTGGGAGGAGTGAACAAGCACAAGCTAGCTTTGCGAGGTTAAAGTTGGCCATGATTCAAGGTCTAATTCTGATACTACCAAATTTCAACATTTCTTTGTGTAACAAGTTGATGCCTATGGCCATAGGAATTTGGCATCAGAAGCCCGAGCACTAGCAGCTTCTAGATGTGTTACTTGTGGGTTCCACAAATATACAAGTGTACGTCTACATGGGCTAGTGCACGGGATACAAGGCCGCACGTTGATATTTCACCTGTCCAGTTTCACATTTTTTTTGCAATTGCCCCTTACAATTATTTTAAGGGGAAATTGCACATAAATACATAGTTAAATATACTATGTATTTAAACCCTTCACCTAAATTCTAAAATTCTTTTAACAGTTTTAAATATACTAAGAAAAATCTTCATACATACTAAAAGTTTTTTTCATTAAAAAAATAATTATGTTTTAGTTATGTTAGTTTGGCATGTAAGCATGCTATATATGGAATTAATATACACGCTGTAGCCTATAGATAATAAAATGCTTTTTGTTAAAGTTTGGCATGTAAAAACACTACTCAATAACATTTCTACACTCGTCTCCGGATCAATCATGAAACTGTTTGCATGGATACCTTTTACAGAAACAAAAGGGCACCCGAGGGGATCCTATATGTTGGTTCAGTTTCTCTCTTTTCCTCAGTAAAAACTCCTAAGTTCTACCCACATTTGATGTCCAATCCAACAATACCATGTTAACCAATGTTGATGATATAGTAGGAATACGATTTGTTGTTCTTATAGTTTTCTTTTTCTTTTTTTTTTTTTCAAATTGAAATAAGGTTGTTATATCCTACAAATACATTGTAAAATTCGATCAAATGAATCAATAAATCAAGAAGAGTTTTACAAACTTTACACCCATAATGTTTTAGAATTGGCCTTTCATTCTAGGATTTCATTAAAAGGAAATGCCAATGAAAATGGATAGTTTTCACAGTATTTTCAATTGCTATATTGTTGTGATTTCTGCAGCGATGCGGGTACCAGGCATCCTGATGAACGATGAGCAGGGCAACGGCTGGTTCATAGACCAGTGATTGTGGGCAAGTTTAGTGGGTGTGGATGATAACTGTCATACATCATCAATGGTGTACTTACAGGTTTGAATATTGCAAGACATTTTGGGCGTGAAAGCTCGAAAACTATTAAGCACCCAAAAACAGGAGATAGCTCTATAGGAGCTGAATGAACCTATAAGGCTCTGCACTGGGAAATTTCCCAGTTTCTAGAAGAAGGAAAATATTACATTTCTATTCAAATAGTTTAGCTTTCCCGAATTGAAATTCATTCTATTCACTAACCTAATTGAAGCCCCAAAAAATTCTCATTCAAAATTTCTAGTTTATAAGCTAACAAACAGAAAATTGTTAGAGATAGTAAAAAGAAACCGAAGAAGACAAACCTCATGGAGCCGCCGGGAGAGTTGATGAAGAGCCTGATATCCTTGGTGGGGTCCTGAGCATCCAAAAGCAACATCTGGCTGATAATTGCGTCGGCGACGAAGTCGTCGATTTCGTAGCCCAAGAACACAATACGTTCTTGGAGTAAGAGCCCCATGGGGTCACTCACTGCTCTTCTCATGGACTCGTTCTCCGACTGAGAATCTAACATTTGTACGGAATCGTCCACTCGTGGCAGCTCAAGGTCGTATTCTAGGCCATTGGTCACTGTAACAGAGGCGATGGTCCGGCGAGGAGGATTGAACGAGGTTTTGATAGATAAGGGAGCGAAGAAATTTAGGGGTTTGAAAGAAGGACGCAAGGGTTTGGAGCAAAAGCTTCCTGTGGAGGGTTTCACAGAGAGAAATGGAGCGGTGGAGGAGATCGAGAGCATTTCCATTGCCGCGAGTCAAGTCTCCGATACCGGAACTGTACTGTGTGTGATGGATAAATTATATGGATTTGGTCTCGTGACCTGAGTCGCTAAAAACGATGACGTTTTGGCGTCTGTTAACTGTTAGAATTTGGGCAAATGATCAATGGGCCCATAAATGATTCACAAACTAATGGGCTTTAAAAATAAACTTGGCCCATTGGATCAAAGCCCAGAGTCATTACCGTAATTTCGCGCGTAGCTGTTGACTAGGGTTTCTCGGCAGCTCCTTTAAGAACAAAACATGTGCCCAGATTGTCGAGTAGAGGCCGTGTTCTTCACCGATCCACCACTGCTCGTCCCTTTGTTCAACCCTCTCAGGTACTTGTGTCTCTTCATGATTACTCCATCATCTCATTTCTTTGTTGGGCAATTTTCAATTTCGTTAATTTTTGCCTCCATTTTATCATGTTTCTCATGCCGATTGCGGTACTGTTTTGGCATGGTTTTGCATTTTGTTTGTATGTTTTTCTTATTCCTTTCTGGTTGTGGATGAATCTAGTTTCAAAATGTGGAATTTTATGTATTGTCCTTCAGTTTCATACCAGCTGAGCAGAGGATTTTGTAGAGAATAGCGTGGAATAATGTGTTTTGTTGTTGATTGCATGTTTTGTTTTATTGTGGTAAGATTTGAGACTATTGGAAGATTATTTGAATATGGTGGATATACTGATTTTATAGATTATTGGGTAGTTGATGTTTGATCATTTTTGGGCCTCCTATGCATTGTAAAGCATTTTTGAATTAGTGTTGGCATCTGTTGACATTGATTAACCATGTTATGATATTGCATTGTCTGGTTGTTTTGCAACTTTTGTTGTGATTATTGCTTCATCTTGTGAATGATTAGCACATTTGGTGTGTATTCACATTTATTAATGATATTATCAAAATCACATTTTGGGCTGTTTTTATGTGATATGAATTTAGAACTTGAAAATATAAGTGAGTGTTCACTAAGTTCAAGTGAACACATTTCCCGTCATTTTGTTTTTATGGACTTGGCATCTATTTGTTTGAATGAGACTTCAAATGGAGTGTGTGAATTATAGATACCGACTTTCTCATTTTTTTGTACCTTGCTTTCGTGATTATAATTATGCACATTGTTACCATGAGCAGGGATATATTTTTCTGTAGCTTTCTGCTCTTTGCCATTTGACTTTGAATTACTTTTCTAGTGGTTGTGTTTAAGATTTTTTTTTTGTTTGCTTTCATTTGCAGGTAAGTCATGGTGAAGCATAACAATGTCATTCCCAGTTCGCACTTCAGAAAGCACTGGCAAAACTATGTCAAAACCTGGTTCAACCAGCCTGCACGCAAGACCAGAAGAAGGACAGGTGCGTACTCCCTTTTAATATTCAAATTAGGCCATCTCCTTTGAAATTTTTTCATTTTGAATTGGCTTATTAAGGCATTGCTTACACAATTTGTTGAAGTTCTCCAGCTAGGCAGAAGAAGGCCGTGAAGATTTTTCCTCGTCCCACCTCTGGTCCACTGAGACCCATTGTTCACGGACAAACCTTGAAGTACAACATGAAGGTTAGGGCTGGAAGGGGATTTTCTCTTGAGGAGCTCAAGGTGAGATGATCAAGTATCATCAATTACTTCTCAAGTTCAGTATTAGTATTCGATTTAGAATTATAATGATTTCTTGGGAAATTGGTTGGTTTGTGTTGAATTGAATATTCCTTCATTAATAAGGAGTTTTTTTCTTTGAAAGTAACTTAATCTTATCTCATTTTTATATTATCTTATCTAGTAAATTAGAATTTTAATAATTTCTTGGAATATTAGTTTGTTATCTGTACAATTGAATGTTCCTTGTTAGGTAATTCTATTTTTGAAATAGCTGAATGTCATCTCATTTTTGTATTATCTTTTCCCTAAATCGCCTTTCTCCAATGTACTTATGTTTTTGGGATTCTGTTGTCAGCATAAGTTCCAAGTCTTATATTATAATGTTGCTGTACGAAAGTGTGAATGTTAATATCCATTGTTTACTTAATCATGCAGTTTCTTTAAAAATAAAAATAAAAAATCAGCTCATTTATGCGTGCTTGAGCAAGATGTAACCAGACTCCTATTTGGGTTTGTGATTTGTTGTGATATTTGGTTGTTTATTGATCATGCTATTTTTACTTTATGGACCTCTTCATGTTGCATCATTTTTTCGTTGTATGAATAATTCTGTTAATATTTTGCCTTGTCTTACTCATCAGGCTGCTGGTATTCCTAAGAAACTTGCACCAACCATTGGCATTGCCGTTGATCATCGACGCAGGAACCGATCTCTGGAAGGTCTTCAGGTTAACGCCCAGAGGCTTAAAACTTACAAGGCTAAGTTAGTTGTCTTCCCAAGGCGCACAAAGAAATTCAAGGTAAACCTTGGTTTTTTCAAAGCATGTGTTTCATTGTTTATTGTGTTGAGATCCTAACCTCTGTGGTGCATGCAGGCCGGTGATTCTACACCTGAGGAACTTGCAACTGCCACTCAAGTCCAAGGTGCTTACATGCCCATTTTGAGAGAGAAGCCAACTGTTGACCTTGTGAAGGTTACAGCTGAGATGAAATCATTCAAGGCTTATGACAAATTGCGTCTTGAGAGGACGAACCAACGTCATGTTGGTGCTAGGATGAAGAAGGCTGCTGAGGCAGAGAAGGAAGACAAGAAATGATCATCCTAATCAGTCTAGCTGATCGAAATGCTCTACTTTTTTTGTCCCGAATCAGGCAATTCAGTTTTATAGCATTATTTGAAAACTAGGTTTCAATAGTTTCAGTTTGACTTCTGCAGTGATATTATGTATGCTTTGATTTTCACTATAATGAATATTTGTTTCTGTTTTCCTGATTAGCATGAAATAGTTTTATTGATCCATCTGAAGTTACAAAATTGTTCCCCTCAAGTACATGGTAAACTTCAGACACATTCTGACCTTTAGCTTCAACACCATCCGTCCGAGTTAATCAATGGATGGAGTTAGCAAGGGCCGAGCAAATGTTAGCCATCCTATATAGCTTCTCAGACTCCAACTTAGGCGCATTCGCAACCGATCCAAAAGAATTATCACAGGTCTTGTAATTGTTTATGGCAGCATCGATCCCGCTCTTGACCTTGTTCATGTCATTTTGTTTGAGAAGAGCCTCTTTAGCGTCGATTATCTCGTGGGTCGCGAGCACGAACATCCTGCTGCACCTGTCGAACAAGGTGTACATCTCATCGTTCATCCCATAATTCTGGGACGAGTAGTTTATTGCCTGTGTGTAAAATTCCCAGCTCATTTTCTTGGCAACCTCCAGCTCCTTCCTCAAGATCGCCTTGTTGTTGATGCTGGGGTCGGGATGGTCTTCTCCGGTGTACACGAAGTAGCTTTGGAGGCAAAGCTCGGGTTCGGGAGTGAGCTTGCATATTTCTTTGAGTTGTGGATCGGTTTTGGGATCGTCCATTAAAGATGGAGGAGGAGTTGTCTGTGAGAAAGAGAAGGGCAAAGAAGAGAGTGTGAAGAGGAGGATGAGAACTTGGTTTTTGAGTTCCATCTTCTCTTCTACTTATTTATTTATTTTTATTTTTTTCTTTAGTTTTCTTCTCTTTCTTGGGCATACAAATATAGAGTTGGAGAGTAAATAAGGTAAACCCCAATTTAAATGAGAGTAGAGGGAGGGTATTTATACGATTTGGTTCTTTGTTGGAAGGGAGGGGTTGCCCACAAAAGTAGGGTTCTTTGTCTTAAAAAAGAGACATGGATGCTAATTTTAGGAGGAGGTTGGATAATTTTGAAAAACTACAGGGCATCCATAAAATTAGGACACTTGTGCCAAATATGTATGTCATGTATTACTTCATTGATAAAAAATGCATGAACAAAATTAGACATTAGCAATGGTGTAGACATTAGCTACTACTCAATTAGTTTGCATGTAATTTAACTTCATCATTTGCTTTTTCACAAATTGAGATGACGTTTCGAATGTCACGTGTCATCTTATTATTTCAATATTTAACTTCCTGAATTTTCATGTATCATCAGTAATGGAAGATGATATTAAACCGTTTATCGAAAATAATCATAAACCTTTGTAATACTTAGGAGATAGTTCCAACGCACTCTATCATGTAATATATATATACACACACAACCACACCCACATATAGGACTTGTAAACAACCATTTTAAGGCCAACCTTAACTTTCTTTTTCTTGATTGTCTTTATAAATGAGTGAATGATCAGTTCGTTAGCCAATATATTTTTATTCTAAATCCTGGTTCTACACAAAATCATTCTATCAATGAAAGATTAAATGTGCGAGAACAAGTTTAAGTTTTTAAGCCATATATAATAACGTTATAATTTTGTTAAATAAAAAAATAAAATGACAAAAAAATTGCATACTTAAGAAGACGTCCCAAATTTAAAAACTGACAGTACCTTTATTGCAACTCAGTACCTTAAAGTATGCCAAGAGTATTACTATTTTTTTTTTTGTATCATCAGAGATTATAAAAACATCTTATTGAAAAACAATTGTTTTAATTAGCTTCATCAAAAAAAGATTTTATTGTCTAAAAATTCCTTAACCACTATGAAATACAAACTTTCATGCAAATTGCACTATGAAATTTTGCACTATTAACTTTATAGTAATAGAAAAAATTGCAAAAACACAAGAAATTCCAAATCTTGAAATCATCAGAAACTAATCAAGTTGTATATAATTCGTAAACATTACAAGCCAAAAGTAGAACCGAGTAATTCTATTTTTCTTCCCTATAAAAATACATGGGTATATATATGTATTCTATATGTGCTATCACATTATATACTCATGAAATTCATCCATATTTTTTTTATAGGCAACGGAACAGTAAGCCTACGTAGACCCGTGTTTCTCACCCCTAGTGAGGGCGTCACCCTGTTAGTTTGTAATCTTTATCAATGGATGGTGTTTGCAAGTGCCATGCAAATGTTGGTCATCTTGTACAGCTTCTCCGCCTCCAACTTGGGCACCTCCACCGCCGGCCCGAACGACTCGTCACAAGTCTTGTAACTGTTCACCGCCGATTCGATCCCGCTCTTCACCTTCCCAACATCATTTTCTTTGATCAGTGCCTCTTTCGCGCTTATCAGATCGTTCGCCGCAAGAACGAACATCTTCCCGCACTTACCGAACAAAGTATAAATCCGATGGTTCTTGCCGTAAAATTGGGACGAAACACTGATCGCCTGAGTATAGAACTCCATGCTCATTTTCTTGGTAACCTCGATTTCTTTTCTCAGAATCGCCTTGTTCGTGATGCTCGCGTCCGGGTGGTCCTCGCCGGTGTAGACAAAGTAGCTCTGGAGGCAGAGCTCCGGCTCCGGGGTCTGCTTGCAGATTTCTTTGAGTTTTGGGTCGATTTTGGGATCGGCCATGAAAGATTCGCCTGGCTCGGGTTGGGGTTGGGTTTGTTGCTGAGCTAGACGTTCGAGTCGAGCCAGCGAGGAAGACCAGGAAGAAGATAGAGTGAGGAGTGCGAGGGAGACGAGGAGGATGTGATTGTTCTTGGTTTCCATTTTCTTGATTTTGGATAGGTGGTGTTGGTGGTTGATGGAGGTGATTTAAGAACATGAGTGTTCCATTTTTGTCGTGTTTGTGGGGATTTTGTTTGTCGGAACGTACGAGTATGCGAAAATGTAGGGCTCTTGAGCTCTCGGTTTTGTTTCTTGAAATGTACGAGTATGCTTGAAAACAGGACTAGCTGCCGAGAAGCCGCCGGTTCATTCCGTTCTCGCCGTCAAACCTCATATATATGGGTCAGTGGGTCACACCTCCATGAGTGGACCAGATCTATCTTGCACCCATTTAGCATAGCTAGCTAGTCCAAGACACTAATGATACATGAAATCGATTTCATATACACACACAACGTACCTCACGTTGACTTATCGTCACTTTATGCATATACCTCGGCTATCATAAACTTGACACGCGTGAAATGGACATATACGTTTTCTCAAGAAAGAAAATGACTAAAAATTGCGCTAAAAAATTCACATCATGTTGATAAACAAGAAGAGCCCGGAAACATAAAAGCGTCAAAAATGTTGCCGCACACCTTGTGGTATATATACATCCTATAGAATGTGGGGACGCGCCGAAATCACTTGTTTCATGGACACGCAACCTAAAAAACGCTAAGAGATACCAATGAGTCGAGAATGATCAATCAGTCTCCATAGCCATCCACCTCGTATGAGGTTCCTACTACACACTATATCAAATCGCAGCCAAAAGTTATATTGGACCATTCGCCTTGCTCCCTCAAGAAGTGTGGGCTCCTACCTCATGTTGTGGGGGAGAGTCACTATTGATAGTAAAATACAAGGCATGAGCGTGTAAAGAAGCACTTAAAAAGCTCATCGCCTTATCAGTGTAATAATTAAATAAAAATAATTATTTAATATGTTTGTTAGATCACTTTTTAGAGAAACTAACAACAATGAAGATTAAAAATAAATATTTTTTATATTTTTTATATTTTATTTTTTATGAATTTTCAAGTTCGATTATATATTATGTATATA
>JAYMTF010000347.1:0-39019 GCA_036897485.1 Pelargonium nanum
GGCTTCAAAAAAATTACCAATCATGTCGTGTTCGTATTGAGCCCATAAAACACGCACGCACGGTTAATTAATCGTGTCACGGCACGCACGGTAGGACACGACACAATTCACATGCACGACACGACACAATTAAGAATTTAATAGTAATTTAATTTCAACTAAAATATAATCCTAGATTAGATCATAATCTCATATTACCGTTTACAATTCAGCCTCTTTTTTCATTATTCAAAATATGGCTCATATTCATTATTCTCTAATTATAATTACTAGCTAGTATATAATTTAATTTTTGACATTCCTACGAAGTACGAAGCTAAGAGAAATTATTATATCATCCCTCAATATTCTTTTGATCAATTTTGTCTCTATTTGCCTCATACTACCATATTATCGACTAATAAGACATTACCTATTTGGAGGGTCTATACCTCTCAAAAGATTTTGTACATCAAATTTATGAATATTGTTTAGGACACATTTGTGGTTTTTAATGCATTGGGGACTTATAATATTCTAAGGTTTTGTTTGGAAACACTTATGAAATATTTATAAGTGTTGTCATTATCATTAATTTTGTGACACATCAACATTTCTTTTAGTAATAAAAAAAAATTATAAGTGTTGCCATTATCATTAATTTTGTGACACGTCAACATTTTTTTAGTAATGATAAAAAGAAAGTAGAGAAAGAATCTAACATAAGTTGCACTTTTTTTTTTTTTTTGCTTATTTTGACATAATAGAGAGAGATTGGTCTCCTTTTATACTTTTTAAAACTTTCTTCGTCCTAAAATAAATGTCTCAGTAAATAATAATAATAATAAATATCTTGTTTGAATTGAATTTTTGTCACATAATATGTGTCTTGTTTTTTATTAAGCTAATTATGCATAAATTATCAATAACATCATTATAGTAATTTAGTATTTTCTTAGATCGTATACATGTCCATGGGATAGAAAAGTAAATTATACATCATTAACTAACTTCACTTAAATTTTTCTTAAAATATAAAAAAGATACTTATTTTGGGATGGAGAGAGCAATTATCTATTGAAATATATATTACGGGTAAAACGGAGTCAAGTCATGTGCCAAAAAAACATAGTTATGAATAAGTTGTAGAAGAAAAATTTAAAACAAAAATATATATATTTTGTTTTTAACCTCATAAGCGGACCCGCGATCAGCACGGGATCAGCACCTTAAGTAATATTACACTCAGACTAATTTTTATTCGAGACGAGTATGATCACAAGGACAGCAAAGCACTCCCTACAAAATTAGTTTTCCAATTCCTCCTACATAAAAAATATTTTTTTTTATAAATCCTATAAAATCATATAGTAGTATTATCAAACAACCGTTAAAACACGAATTGACATAGCTGATAAGCTGAAGGAAGTTGACAGACTCGATTTGTTTTGTTTGTTGTTATCCTCTTGGCTGCAATACAGAGTCGATTATAAAAACTTGACGCTCTTTACGTTGTTTGTATTGTACTTTTTACGTTGTTTATAACCGCAAATAGTCAATAAATGAGGTAGGTAGTTTTGTAACTGTCCTTGGCGCGAAACTTAACCGCAGGCAAGTGGAAGCCACACGATAATATCAGCATTAATGGAGAGCAACGTTACGAGAAATTGCGTGGCTGAGAAAATAGTGTCCGTATGAGAAAATGAAAATGACGGGGCTAAAGCTACAAAACCGTGCACATGGGTGCAACAGAAGAACGTGTGTCATCAGTTGGAGTGAAATTACATGTGTGTCCTTATTGTGGCCTCATACCGACAGAGAGGTGGGTCCCAATGTATTTGCAATTATGATGTCTTTATATCAAATCCAAAATTGCATTATTGTCAAATTATGTTGTCTATAGACTTTCCATGTTTAAACAGTACTAGTACTATATTGGATCATCACTTATCTTTTCATTTAGTTGTATTCTTCTTCATCAATAGGAGAATCTGAGTTTTGATTAATTGTGCGTAAAATATCATCAATATTTTTAACTTAAATTAGTAAGCATACGTTGAATTTGTTATAAGAATACAATATGTCTATAAATAAATATAACAAACTATTCATAAATCTCTACATAAATGTGAAAATTAACAACTTGTTTATCTACACACACATGACACATGGACTTGGTTAAATCTTCTATATAATTGAATAGCATTTTTCTAGAACCGACATGGAAAAAGACAATACATTAAAACAGGAATGGACCACTACATGTTTTATTTATTTATCTCATTCGTCTATATGTTTCATAAATCAATAAAACATCTCAAATAGTCTAATATGTATAGTAATCTTTTTCTTTAACTTATTATCAGAAGAGATAACGTTGATTAATGTGAGAGTAATTCTATATTTTTGAAATAAGAAGAGTGGAATTTAAGTTTTTTTGTGTATCAAAAAGTCAAATTTTTGTTGTAATCTTTTTTCTTAACTTATTATCATGGGAGATCAATGAGATGTTCTACGTGTATATTTTTAATATTGTTTTTTTTTCTAAAACCGACATGAAAAATAATTGAAATACAAAAAGAGGGAATGAACCACATGCCTTCTTTTGTTTTATTATTCCGTATGTTTCATAAGTCTATCCAAATTTCAAATTGTAATCTTTTTCTTTAACTTATTATTAGAAGAGATTGGTCAAGTGTTGAATAATGTGAAGAGAACTTTTATTTTTAAATAAGAAATTTGAACTTTAAAGTCTTTGTGTATATAAGTAATACTTATTAGTTTTAGAAAAAAATACATAAAAGATGAAATGACCATGATTTATTTATTTATTATTCTGTATATTTCAGACAAGTCCATCCAAATGGCCCAATTGTCATTGTAATATTCTTCCCTAACTTATTATTAGAAGAGATCAGTTTTCTAATGATTAATGTGAATGAAACTTCTATTTCTAATTAAGAAATCTGAGATTTAATCGTTGTTTGTATACACCCGTCAATTATTACTAGTAATATTAAAAAATAGTGTACTAGTGAATATAAAAAGGGCATAATTGTAAAATAAAATATTTTTTTTCTTCAAATGATAGAATTACAATTGCATTAAAAAAAATTGCTTCCGCAAATAACACTTGTTATAAAACAAAAATAGTATATGAAAAGAGAGGCATCCAAAGCAATCATGCAAAACAATTCATACATGCTCAGCCAAGCTAGGGCACAAGGTCACATGCCCTCCTCAACTCAGCCTAAGTCCCCACCCTACACAATGCTTGTGCATTAGGGTCCTCATGTTATGACTCATGCCTGTGTTCGTTTAAAAACACTCCTGAAAAGTTAAAATTTGCTTCAAAACAATTTATAAGTCACGCTTGGTTGATAACAAAAATGAAAGTATATATTTTTGTGTCATTCACGTGTGTATAAAGTATAATAATTGAAATGGCTAAATGTACTTAACTAAAACAAATATTATACATAACCAATTACTATTGTATGAGGATAAAGGTAAATATATAGAATATATTCTCTCTCAACTAATATTGGGGGTGATGGGAGCTTATTGGCTATTAGTGTCTGCCATTATCTCCAATTGGTGGCTGTCATTTGTCCAGCTGTGTGAAAGGATATGAAATGACAAGTCCAACACCCCAAACTACATCTGTCAACATCTCTGGCACTCACCTGAAAGCTGCCTTGTCTGCTGCTTGCTTGCTTGGTGAAAATTGGTGATTCTGATTCTCTACTCTTCCTAAAGAAGAGATTGAGATGATCAAATTGCATTTGCAAGCCACACACATACCTTAATTTGGAATGTTTTGCTCTGACACCCTCCTTTCTTGCTCAATCATCAATCTGCAAAACCATATCTTGTTGATTTGTTACAATCCCAACTCAATACACCTCAATCAGTAGCTTCAACATCACTTTTCAACTATATATCTTTTATACAACTTAATTTGAGAGAGAGAGTGAGCAACTATTCTTTATTGATAAATTGAGTGGAATGTAATCTAAAGGTCATTTGAGAATTGATACAAATAAAACATACTATTTATGTTAGGCTAACCTTGTTTCTGACAGGCTGTTTTTCCTTGACAGATTATCAGCAATACATTACTACAACATTACAATGTATTATTGACAAATGAGTTGCCTCTAATTTTCTTCACTCAGTTCTTCACTTTGTTGGAGTTGGAAATGGGGGCAGAGTCTTTCTGGTTCCCCTTCTGTCCACAGAAGCTTCAGATCACCTCTCTTCTTTGCCAATGTCAAAAGGGTACCTATATTAACATGTCAATTTTGTTACAAGGAAATTGCAGGATATTAATCCATCCAACATTTCAACTATATTTAGCATGCTTGGCGCGCCTTGTCATGACGAAACTTACCAAGTGTGAAGGGGACAATGTAAAGGAGAGCTGGTTGACCATGCCCATCCATCAAGTTCAAAGCAACATATGTAATGAGAAGACCTGCCATAGATCGAGAGAGTAACATGCCATTTAGAGAAGGCCATAATATGAAAGACGTGCAGACAAAAATAACAACAAAAAATCTAGGGATATCTAAACACTTTTCTTTTGCAATTGTTGAAAATTTATCAAGTTTGTTAGAGAAGGATATTGGTGTATTATTTCTTACCTAACCCATAAGCAAACATTGCCCACAAGAAGTATCCAGCTCGAAGAGTCTTATTTCCAAGCCAATCATATCTGCAGAGATGTCCCAAGTATTAATATAACATTATTCAACAGGAAAATATTGATTATACTCACTGGCTGAAGAAGGATGTCTTGTTCTTTCGCTAGCCCAAAACATGCCAAATTACAAATTTCATACATTTCTTAGCAGAGGAGGAGAGAATATTTGAAATCTACATCAATTTACTGAGATCTGCTGCTCTAAAATGTTCAAGTTCAGTTCCCATTGAGCACTGGTGCATTTTGAAATAGGAGGGTACTCAAAGTTAAAGGAAACACATTGCCAAGGGAAGAGCGCAACAGAACTTTTGAATAAATCATATGATGTTAATGCAGCTTTTTGTCGTATTAATCTGGTTAAAACACTAAACATAGAGTCTTACAAAAATTAACGACTCCAGACAGAAGAAAATGGTGATCAAGAAACATCGAAGGAATTTAGTTAATGTAATAAATGCCAAATAAGGATGTTGAAAACCATCAGAAGACATTAAATTATTAAGGAAGTAAAAGCTTGCAATTGCAAGTATGAGAAGGGTGCAAAACTTTTACCTAAGAGAAAAGGCTATCAGTAATCCTGGTAAAAGGATGTCGCCAAATCCTATGATGCTGTAACCACCCCATGGATCAAACATGCGAGGGATCTTCAATAGCATTGGTATACCATCCTCTCCACTCCTATCACCACGAGCTACCTATGAAAACGATGGGAGGAGTCAAAATACTATCAGCCTTTGTTATACCTTAATAGTCCAAAACAAAAAATTAGTCATGATGGGTATGATTAAGAGTACGTACAACGATCATCACACTTTCATGAAATAACTTCTTAGAAAGAAACACCCAGAAGATGTCGTACAAGAAAGCACAGCTGAGAAGAACTGTACCGACCTGATATTCAAACCCCACAAAATTATATTAGTAAAAGGTATACTTAATTACAAGGAATATTAAACTTTCACCTCTAAGCAACTTATCATCAAGACACAATACTGAGAATTTATTAGTAGATATCCAAACACAACTAGAATATTGGATCATATCACTAAGAATATTGGAAATTATGCTACTACGATCAGCTCCACTTGAATTGAGAATTTATAAGGGAGATTTCACAAGACTTGCAAAACCCACACCCCGCCACAAACGGGGAGAGTTTTCCCTGCACGAGGGCGGAATGGGGATGAACTATTGAAATGTTTCTCAGTTTTAATCGATTATTAATGTTGACAATGATTATATAAATGTATAATCACACATTTGAACTGATAATTGAAATATTAGGTTAAATTCATATAGTTTGAATTCTTATTTTGTAGTTGTAGAACTTATATACAATTCCTAACTAACCCGTTGCCAGCAACCATGGAAAGGAAACCCCTACTGCGCATCCTAGGATTAATAACTCAAATATGATTACACATCAATGGAAAATGTTCAACAGTGAGACATATTCACAACTTTTACTGTTATCTGAAACATTGACTAATATCAAGTACTAAAGTAAGAACTATAACACGACCAGCAGAAAAAGGATGGTAAATATCCTATGTGTAAATGTCATTTCTTTTTTCCGGATATAAATTGTCCACTAAAGCATAAGGTATGTTCTCCGTCTGCCAGAAAGTACAAGGAGTTTGGATCGTTACCTTCAGATTAGGTATACGGACAATCTGAAGAACCGTGATTATCAGCGCAATACCCTGATTATTGAACAAAACAAAGAAATAGATCATATATTGCATTCTTTTCATACAAGCACTTGCATCAAGAAAAACGAGCCCAATTCATACTTGGAATAGGCATTATAACTCTTTTCTAGCATCCTTTCAAGTTTTGATCTTACTATGATAATATCTTGAAAACATAATTAATTACAGCCAGAACTCATTGGATGCCTAATTTGAATTTTTACAAAGAGACTTGCGCTTGAGAAAACTCTGTAGAAATAACAGCTGTGGCATGCAACAGAAGGCCTCAATTGTTTCGCTTCTAACTGTTTTACAAAAATAGAAGTTTCTTTTGCTAATGATCCATATTTTAAAAAAATGAAAGTCTTCCTAAGCAATAGGGAAACCCATAGGCAAGGAAAAAGATTTTCAGAAATTCTTTGAGAATTAGGCTAAAATATTATACATTATGCAGGAAAACGATTTACTTACAAGTATATCTTGACCAATCCAGGCAAAAGAGACATTACGATAAACTGCCCACAGAACAGCAAATGCTATGCAGAATGGACAGACAGCCAAAGTAAGGTATGAGACAGCACCAAAAAATGGGACTTTAATGTAAGATTCTCCTGTCTGTTTGAACCACCTGTGGAAGGGTCCAAAATTTTCTTTTAGATCTTAAAGAAACAAGAAACAATATATTTCTTAAGCTATGGAACTGAGAGAGCATCCTTTGTGTAATATAATGATATACATGACTATTTAAAAACTCCTATCTTAGTGCTGCAAGTTCTTGTTGAGCAGCCCCGACACAATTGTCAAGAGGCGCACTAAAAACAAATACAAACAAAGGGATGAAACATATATACATACTAGTCTACATAAAAGATTTGCCACAAGTAACGGTAAATAAATAGCGCAAACCATGTCAGAGAGCACTCTCTTAAGCTTTCACATACTAGTCAGCTAGATAGAGCTAGCACAAGTCACATTGGCTTCCCAGCCAAATCTATTATCTCATTTTTAACTTGCATAATTTCCTTTATCTTCTAGCTATTCCTTCTTCTTTTTTTACAGTTATCACATTTTAAATATAATTTTTCAGTTATCACCTCAAAGCATACTTCCTTTCCACACATGCACTCAAATAATTCTGTCATTGCTTTAGCAAATATTAACAGGGTGACAAACATGCATACTTCTACTATTAAGCCAAGGGCATTATAAAAAAAGAAATAAATAACACACCTGAATAATAAAGCAACCAAGCAAGTTTGCAAACCCTGCAGGCACAAGCATCCATCAAGTCAGAATTTATCCAAAAAAGAAAAGTTAGAAAAGTGGGTACAGCAGTAAGGTTAATTCAACTACATTCCTTTCATATGCTATAGAAAAAGTTTGCAGGACACATGTGGATAAGGTGGCAACATTTTCTAATACTTAATTAGGGTGTGAGAACGTTAAAGTTATACCTCTACACCACCTATGCAGAAAAGAACCACCAATAGCTCAATGAACCAATATGACATAAGCTCATAAAGCATAACCAAGAAGCACGAAGCAATAACAACAAACAAGACTGCTGACGTTGTATTGATATCTACAATACCACTAGCACCCAAGGGTTTGTCATTTGGAACCTCATCTGCAGCATCCTACAATGACACAACAACAACAGCACCAACAAAAATGTTCAAATCAGCAAGATATATTACAACTACAAGAAGAAAGTGATGGAAAAATCCATGCCATGTGAATTAGCTCAAATCGACAAAAGATTACCTTTAATAACTGGTCCTGTTCAATAGCTGCTTCCCTGGCACTCCATGCAGACCAATAAGATGCACACAATATTGTACCAACAGCCATCAACCATAAAAATACTTCAGCTATGTCAACTAATGGTCTTCGTGGAGAGTACAATTGCACAGACACTGCAAAAAGCCTAGAACTTTAGAAAGCTACTAAAAAGTTAGTGATGGTACAGCTACTGCCAGACAAATGCCACAATCATTATCGGCTAGTGCACAAGGCTCTCATCATTGTGAAGTTTAGGGAGAGTAATTTATGCAAGCAGTCTTACCACTGCTTATGCAGAGAGATTGTTTCCTTGAATCGAACTCATGACCTAAAGGTCACAAGGCAACAACCTTAACATTGTGCCAAAAGTCACTAGCCAGAGATGTTATCACTTATCATTCAGAATTTAGAAAGAGAAATTATGTGGATAATTACATTTTTTAAGAATTGCTTAATCATCATGCCTAATATGGTAAAACTTACCAGACGAATTATTCATTATCATTTTTTCCAAGCTTGCACCAGCATCTTGCGGAAGCATGACAGCTGATATGTGTATATCCAAATCAGTTTCATCTGGCTCACAGACCATTTTATAAAGTTCTGCAGGAGAGAAAAAC
Source organism: Pelargonium nanum (assembly GCA_036897485.1). Taxonomy (NCBI): domain Eukaryota; kingdom Viridiplantae; phylum Streptophyta; class Magnoliopsida; order Geraniales; family Geraniaceae; genus Pelargonium; species Pelargonium nanum. The sequence continues at coordinate 8,778 of JAYMTF010000347.1, forward strand.
AAGTTTGTGACATTTGAATAATGGTAGCAGACCCCAACTCATTAGCGATATGTTCCATTTCTATTTGTTTCACAGATGGAATAATGAGACTGGTGACAATGTTATTTTTACTATATATTTTACAGGTGGCACGAAAAAAAAAAATTGTCAGCTTATGAAGTTGATCTCAACGCACATCGGATTAGAAAATATATGCTGCTTACCTTTCTGGTTATTTATGATGAGGACAGCAGAAGCGCCAGCAGCTTGTGCATTATTTGCCTTGGTTGTGAACTTGCAGTTACCTCGGTTAACAATGATGATCTCTCCAGTAAGCTAGCAAAAGTTAGTGCACAAAAGCATTGGTATCAATAAACACATACTATTTTCCCTATATGCATGGTGATGCAAATACATCTATAGGTACAAGTTCAGAAAGAGAACCTTATTCTTTGGTGGACTACAACAATCACGAGGATCTGCAAGAGTGAGACGAGTTTGATTCGCGTTTTTCTCCTTCGACACAATAGCAGTGCCAAATCTAGCACCCACGCCAACAAATTCACTGTCCTCTAATCCATTAACCCAAGTTTGAACTTTGACCTATTAAAATGAATAATGGGTTAATATACATTGTATGATATAAGTATATAACTGCTGTTAGGCTGAACAAAAGTAACAGCAACACTAAGAGCTGTGTATAATATAAGCAAACCCAATATCTGTACAAACCAGAACAGATCCAACATATTGACTCCATTATGGACCATGCCAGACTAAGAGGCGCGTCGAACAGAAACTTAAGTGCATTCCTTTCCAAGTTATATTGTACAACTCAAAGGAGCATTTTCAATAAATGGGGATTGTGGTTTATGACCATATCAATGATTTATAACATAAACCCCAAAACTAAAAAAAACATGGAATATTATCACGGGGCAAAATGCATGGACAAAAGAAGCAAGAAATATGTAATGAAAACCAAGAGAAACTTACAGCTCAAACTAAAAAATAATCATAAATTATGGAATTAAAAGGAAAAATAATAAGAACCTGAATTCAGCATTCTACTGCTACTCAACAAAGTAAGAGAAAACTAGGTTGATATCAATTTTGATCCCCAAACCCAATTTCTATTTTAACAGGAGAAACAAGTAACAAGCAAACACTACTGTCTCCACAATTCTACCTTCCAATCCAAACATGAACCCCACAGTCACAAACAGACCTCATTACCCAAAGAAAAAAAAAATCACAAATTAAGCAAGACCCATGTGAGAAATTGCAGAAATCAGAAATGGGTCGTAGAGAAAAACAAAAAGCGTACCAAAACGAAGTCGTTCTCGCAGCCGGGCTTCTTGGGAGCTGAATCGTCGTCGTGCACTATGTCCCCTGCAGTGACCAGAGCTGGATTATTGCACAGTAGCCAAATCAATGTCGATGCAAGCACAATCCACGAAAGCTCTCGCGAATCCATGGATCACTCGAACCCTCCCAGCGAGATTTAACACTACCCAGCTACGTTCTCTTACTCTGCATCACCAATCACAAGCTCTGGAGAGAAGAAGAAGAAGAAGAAGAAGAAGAAGAAGAAGAAGAAGAAAGAGCCTCTGGTTCTTAGCACAAACAGAAAATACTATGAATTATTAGCAGAAAGCTACTCTCTGAATACACATTCAAATATATATTTATATATGCGAAATTAAATATACTGGAAGTGAAATACGGAGTGGATCTACAAAATAACGAAGACAAGTGATGTTGCAGAGTGTGACGTTTACCAAGATACCAAGTGGCCGTTAAAGCGATGTCGTAACGAACACTACTACTGAATGCCAACGATGTCGTTTTATTCAGATTAGCTAAGACGCACATCCGCGGGAAATCATTATTTTCCATTTGGCCCTAATCTTCCTACGATTTCCATATTTGTTTCGGCTCACACCGGAGATTTACAAGAAAGCCCTTGATTTTTATTTTTTGGGTAATTATACAAAAAAAATTCAATGGTTTTGTTCACAAACAGAAAACTACCTAATTCAAAAATTCACGACACATCCGCTCTCAAAATTATTTGTCAACCACAATTAACAACTTTAAACTTTAAAATCAAATCTTTCACTTAATCTTAAATTTTCAAATAATAATATCTATTTGAATTTGTGAAGAAAAATCAATATCTTTTGGTTCTCTCTTATTTTTAGCATGCAGATTGATATGTTTGTTTTGTCTAGATTTGAAAACCCATAAATGAAAAACAAATTATTAATCCATATTTTTTGTAATTATTGTAAGAAATAAAAAATATATATCAGGAAAATGTCTGGTTACCCGACGAAAAATGCAAGTCCCGAAGTCGAACACTTGTTAAGGATGAATATGGGATGGAAAAGGTAGGAGAAGCTCACTTCATAATTTAAGTGTAATTGAAGGGGCAATTATGTAATAATCCATAAACTTGAATGACCTTAGCAGTGGCACAAGGGGCCAGTGTTCTGTGTCCTTTGACAAGCATGTCATGTGGGCATGACCATCTATGTTTTGAAATAAAAGAGCAAAGATGAGGAGGTGGAAGGTTGGTTTCTGGTTAGGCTTAGGCATGGCCATGGAACAGTTCATCTTTTATCCACAACAGCACCAAAAACTAGAAAAGTTACTGCATATATCATCAAAAGACAGGCCATGCATGTCCCAACTCAGAACTGAAAGGGTATGATTCTGTGATAGTATAGTCTCAAATCTTAATTGGCCTATCTTGTAAAGTTACATGAATCTTTATTCTTATCAAATCTCTGCAAGTGGCAGACACATAAGGTCTTACCAAGTGCTGATAAAGAATAGCATAGTGTTGTGCAAGTTCATGATATCACAGACAGACAACAATGGCAAATACTGATTCCATTCACATTAAACACACAAAAAATGAGACATTAACACCCATAAATTGTCACTATAACCAAAGAAACACAATGAAGATCAATTTAACTTCTGACACCAAACAAAGATGGGAAAAGCTTATACACTAGCAAGTTAATGAAGCTCCTATCAATAACTCATAATCTGTTTCCAATGTCACAATTAGGTTCTTCTACATTTCTCCAAAACAAAGAATTGGCAGTATGCAATTTGAACTTGTGCTTCTCAACGGGTAATTAATGACTGATTTGTAGAAATTTGAAAGAGTAACCTTAGTTTTGAACTGAAACGGATATTGAAGGAAACAGAAATCCATGTGTTTTTTGGAAACAATAACCTGACAAGGTGTTGTATCTATTCCAGTAAAACTACTTCGGGGGTAGGGGACCATCCTTGAAGCTCGGGGCTTGAAATGACAAGAGTCCGCTGTCAGTTTTATAATTCAAATGGCTGTTGAAGTTGTTAGAAATGTAGCTTCCCGGTAAAGTATGATTTTCCCCTGTAAACCTTATGACTCCTCCATTCATCCTCAGACCCCAAATATCCCGAGATTGATTATCCAAACTGGCTTGACTAGGAGTGCTAAAACCAGCATCCATACTCTGATGAAATGGTATTGGGAAACCATTTCCAGCACTAGAGTTTTGGGTGATGTTTTGGCTGAGACAACCAATACTTCTGGAACTAATGGGAGCAAACTTTCCAACTCTTTCTTCTTGCTGCAAGCCTGGAAAGTATTGACGCTGAGCACTAGCATCAAGCATTGGGTTTGATCTCTCCAAATTCACATCCATTCTGCTCCCAGAAATTCTCGATTGCATATAATTGTATGAAGACATATCAAGCTTGTTGTTCTCATAGCAGGGTTCAGTTAAGACAGAAGGTAATGTTAAATACATTGAAGAATCTACCTGACCAGAGGGATTTGATGAAATATTTGGCTTGACAGAAACCCCAAACCTTTTTCTGATGTCCTTTTCGATTGGTGTTGCATATCTAATGCCTGATTCAAAGTTGTTTTGATTCTGCAGTAGAGCATTCTGATCAGAAGTAATAGACGAGCAATGTGGGTGTTGAGTTGGTAAACCCAACCTTTCTTCTCCTACCTTCCCTACTGATGTCAGGGATCTAGCAACTTGGCCAATATCAGCCTGGTTTTCAAGTACTTGCGAGGAGGTGCTAAGATCAATAATCTTCCTGCACTGAACAGAAAGTTCTTGAGATCCAACATTGCAATTTTGAGTTCGTGTGCCAAGAGCAAAGTTCTGATTCTGAAGCTGTTGCTGGCCATTCTGGTCAGGAGTTGATTCAAAAGTTGGATTGGCAGATGATTCCAATGCCACTACTTTGTCCTTCTTAGTTGATTTTTTGCGCCTAGTGGCTTGACCATTACCAGCTTGATCTTCATTTGCTTGGGAGGAATTACCAGATTTATCAGCCTTTTTTCTCTTAACAGTCCTCTTTACTTTCACTTGGGACTCGAAGTCCTTCTGGTGCTGTGCCTCTACATTCCCTTGAACATTGTTTTGAGGCTGCGTGTCGATGTTGCCCTCAAAGTTTCTCTGGTGCTGCTCATGGATGTTCTCTTCTGCATAACAGCCTTCTCTCTGTGATGATTGTGGGACATTAACATCTGCCACCAATTTTTGCATTTCATCCTTCATCCATGCAAATAAGTTTTCTCTTGTTCCCTTGAGATCATCTACTAAGGACTCCATGAACATTTTAAGATCATCCAAAGCAGGCACAGGCTCATTAGTGCTGGTTTTGGCCTTTCCTCGACGGAATCCTTTTTGAGAACTCTTCCCCATCTCACCGGAAGCCAATTTATCCTTCTTACTCCGTCCACGCTGCACTCTTTTAGCTTTCCCAATTTTTTTTGGATCCACATTAAGATTAGTCTCAGCGTCCGGTTGAAGAGCTGGACTATTATTGGTTTCATCATCTTCACATGAAACAAAACTTGGAACCAGTTTGTGCTTCTTGAAAGCTGGCTCGCTACTTGAATGTGATTTTAGATCATCACTGGAAGATTCAAAGTCATTATCTCTCTTCCTGAACTCCCATCGCTGCTGAAACTTCAATTCCTCTCCCATGTTTGAGCTGGGAGTCTGGGACGGTCAGTTAAACTAGCAAAGAGTATAGACTAACTGAAAACTTTTGAGCACTACAAGACCGTATGTTCAACCCCCAATGAGTCTTGACATCTATTTATCGCCACAATTCCAATTAATTGCTTGAATCTCAGACGCAACTGGATATCTTAGCAAGGTCACTGAAGACAGCATCTTCATCCACTCCAGCCCATCTTTATAACACAGTACAACAAAAGATACATTAGAATGTATATCATGAAACAGAAATACAACATTCATCGCGAAATGAAAATCCAACATATAACAAAACCAGGGAGAATTTGGATAGACCCAAAATCATCAGCCTAAGTACCTACTAATCAGTATAAAATGCCAATACATAATGAGCTCCCAAATTTCATTTGTGTAATCAAGCTAAGCAGTATAGATAGGTACTGAGAAGTGAGAACACTGATTTTAATTAACAAACAATCTGATTCAGCACAAATAATACCAAAATGAATAGAAAACAAGAAGTACTACATGCAAGAGCACAACCCAGTTTCCTGAAACTGAAATTTTACTCCTTCAATTTCAAAACCCCAAGTCCTCAAATACCCAAAATGTAAAGAATCAAATATGCTGATACACATGACAAACTCACATCCCCAGAAAAAAAAGTTGAGGGCTTCAGGAAATCAACAAATATTAATGGGGCAATCAATCAAATAACCCAAAGGAAAAGGCTATATAATCAGAAAACAAGTCCTAAGCTCTAAATCAATGAGATTTCACAACCCAGAACATCAAAACAACAATCAGACCTATAGAAACTGCATCTAACAATCCAACAACAACAAACACAAGTACTGAGTCACAAGTTGCACCATATAACCTTGAGAAAATGAAAACCCAGAAGCATAATCAGAAGAAAAAAAATAACCTAAAGGTAGAGAAAAGAGTCAAAGAAGCAAGTACCCAATTGACAGAAAATTCATTGTCTTGACTCATTTCTGTTGAAAGAAATCATCAGACATGAGATATGTAATTGACTCTGACCCTTTTACATGAAAAGATGAAGTTTTGAAATTTGATTCCTCATTTCAGCATCTGCACCATCTATACCCAAATGGACATTTATGTGTCCACCAAAAAGGAAGAAAAGGATACGCTTTTGGCAGACAGTCTGGTGTTTCCATATGTGCAGAGTGTGTGTTGATGCTGCATTTGGTGAGTCAGTAAGTTGGGTGGGCAATGCTAGTGGCAGAGAAAGAGTGAGTGTGTTATGGGTTTGCTCTGCCTCTGCCAGATATTTCAAAAAATATATTTTTTTTAATCAATTGTTGTGTTTTTGGAGAAACTAATGATTCTCTTTTATTGACAAATTTACACATTCTTGTTTGATCTTTACCTGGTTCCACCAAAACCATCCTTTTCTTGTTAGGAAAGTATTGAATGGTCAATTGTGTACCTAAGTCAACCATGTTAATGTTTAGCAGTTTTAAGGTTTGGTTTAATGATTCAGGAGCTGGTTGGAATTTGAGGTTGATGTTTTTGGAAAGTCAGTTGGTAATTATATTGAGAATTAACCTTTGAATGTTGTTCCATTTTAAGTTAAAAACAACAAAATATGAATTAATTTTTAACAGACCAAATTTAAAAAAGAGAGAAAAAAAAGATTGCTTGTAAATTAATCTGATGATTATGATTCATGTCACTTTCAGTGCACTTTATAAAATTCTCTCTGAATAGTTGACCTGTAATTTCAAAATATTTGTAGGGTGAAACCCAAGTTCCTTTTTCTCAAATTATACTAATATATTGCCATTAATTTCATTAGTATTTTTTCTGAATGGTTTTTTTTTTTTTTTTATGAATGTAAACTTGGAAATTGCAAAAATCATTTTGGTAAATTTTTAAAAATATTAATCATCATAAAGACAAAACTTTGGTAAATTTTTAAAAATATACATGCTCACAACCAAGGTTAAAGGACAGATTATCACAAGGACAAAACTTTGCCTCTTCTTGGTATCAACACATCTAATGTTCCAAATTGAGCATAGGAAAAATAAAATGATAATTCAAAATGCCATCTTTGTTGGTTTTCTTGTGCTCAAGAAAGCTGTAAAAAAGACTTGTGATGATGGGTGCAGTTTGGTTTTAGCTTTTGAAATATGATCATTTTATGGACAGCTGTGATCAGGATGCTCATAATTTCCAAGGGAATATGACCAATATTTTACACTGTTAAGTGAAATATTGGTAACACCCCAGGTAATATTTATCAGCAACAAGTGGTCTATTTGCTTCCCAACACATCCATCCATAACATACTTTACTAATTCACAAAGATTTGGATTCTTGCCCCCAAAATGACTGTCATGTTTCATTTTTCTAGTAATTGTCAATAATATCCTCATAACGCGTGTTCATAAGGATAAAAGAGTAAATATATCTCATAACTAGCTTCTCGTTAATATTTCTTAAAATGGAAACAAGGACACTCATTCTGGGACGGAGGTTTACTTCGCAATGAACTTGAAACCATACATAACATACATTGCTCTATCAAATGGAATAATTGTTCCATCAAGAGTCATGAATACAAGGCAATAGAATGCTACAGCTACATCTGCTTACAAAATAGTTCACTCTTATCTAAGAACCGCCTACAAACCTGCAAACAAAAGAGCTTGGTTTTAGATAATCAACTAAAGTGTGCATACAGTTTCTAAATCAACTAACAATTTTATCTCGTAATGCTTCAATAGTCATTGAATTAAGTAAAAATGCTACATAGATCCTTAATCTGTTGGGGGAAATGGTACCCGGCTGGGAAAGTTTCTTTAAGAGCTTTGGTTGACAAGTTTGGAGTAATTTAAATAGCTGCATGCCTGCATATTCTAGTTTTCTCTACTTTCATGGTGTCGTCAGATTCCTTACAGTTAGGGTTGGCATTTAACATTTGTATAATTTTTTCCTAAGAGATCACATAAATCATACAAAGACACATTCCACTTCCACAAGATCCATTGCCTTCAAAAAAAAATTATTACAAAGTTACTATAAAAGTAAACCTTCATATACGGGATTTAGGTCGTGAAGTTCATACCTTTCTCCACCCAAGCAGGAAGTCTCATAAGCATTCCTCTGCCAAATCAACAGACTCTGACATGGTTCCTCACTGTCTTGAGTTCTCTGAAAGAATCAAAAGAGAGCTCTACTTCCCTATACAGGTACTATCAGAAACACATGCACCCTAACTGCTCCCTTTCTGAGCTGGTCTTAACATTCCTCTATACTCCTTCTGAAACTATGTATTAATAGCTTTCTGGAAGCCTGCATTAGCATAGGCAAGAGAAAAATACAATTATTCAAACACTGTCACTAAATATGTTTCCCTACTCCTTTTTACCCTCTAAATCTGGCTAAAGAAAACAGTAACCAGCAGCAAATCACATTCAAGAAGAATGGATATACAGTGTTGCCTTTGTTGACCATATCTTATTATGTGATAAAAATAAATGAATAAATATGTACATTCTTACTCACCCGTAGAAAACCATGTATAATTCTAGGGGTACGGTCTAATAAGTAAATGTGAAACTAACTCACCGCCATGGAATTTCACTAGTGTCTATTCCACTTATGTGAAGCTCATCGACAGACAACAATGCTTCCCGGCACTCATCACGATCATCATAGTACTCACTTGTGTCCCCTTCTATGTCATAACTTTCATGACCTTTGCCAGCAACCACCTGCAATAAAATTAACATACAGCACCTATTATCACAAATGAAAACAAGTACAGGATAAGATGCTCAATATAACTCATTCATGAAACAAAAGAAAAAATTAAGAACAACCCTTCCAAGACATCTAGTATCCAGACTATATTATCAAGGGTCACTAATAGACACCCATCCTATTTCATAAATGCTGCATTTGAAAAACTATTTCATTTACATTTCCTCACTTTTCAGAGAGTAGACATGAAAGTTATTCTAAGCAACAACATTTAAAGGATTTCTTTTTTTACAAAGAGATACTATTTCTAATGGCATAAAACTTTGTGGTGAAATAGGCAACAATTTTGTTTCTTGAAAGACTTTGTGTTTCAAGTACTATGAGATGGGGAATAGCCAAGTTATTATTTCCAATTTCCAAATAGTTTGACTTCGGAAAATTTCCTTCCCTCTTTAAGATGATTGTCTATAGATTCTGAGATCAGGAACTTACAACCACATCACCTTCCTCTCCCATGGCAACAGCAGCTCGCACAGCTATCGCTCTCAAATCATGCAGGAAAAGCCTATGTCCATTTGGAAGAGGTGGGTAATAATCATCCTCTCCTTGTTTCAGGTAATCGTGCATTGTCAATCCTACACCTGCCAACATATCATCCAAGATGTCCACTGGATGAAGCATCCAAGACTTTTAGCATCAACATTAGGCTCACGGATTTAATAATACAACTTTATATTGGCTTTTTTACATGACACACTCTTTTATGTAGACTTAATCTGACTCATTGTTCATGCTTTCCCCAAAAATGTAGGAGTTTAACATGTATCTGAGACCCAACCACTCATTTAAAGGAAAACATCAACAACAGACAGTTAATGTGTTTAGCGTTAGTGATTGCAAAGAACTTATAAACAGACATTAACTATACATACATGGATTTTCATTCTTTGGATTGTCCGAAGTAAGAATTGTCACGTCACTTTTCTCTGTTGCGATCTGCGCCATCACGGGTCTTTTCCCTCTTTCAGTCTCCCCGGGACAGCCAATAACTTCATAATAGAAGTATGAAAAAGTTGGTCAGCATAAAAAAAATTGCTTCCATTCTAAATATGAATCTTCCATCGCTACTGCAACTTTAAAGAGCATTACAATCAATGCTAAAACCTGAGCTTAATATGCATACAACCAATGTAAAACAAAAGATTCAGGTGAGACAACTTTTACAAATGCAACAAGACTAAGCCTCTTTAGGCCTAGTGAAATTTCAGCCCTACTTGTTACACTAAAGCTAGGAATAGTCACTTTCTATCGTTGGTGGTCACTGGTAAGAGTTGTGAAGAAAAATGATTAAATATTGTTTGAGAGAAGCACGTGATCTACATACCAAAGGAATCATTTTCTTCCTAAAGCATAATTTTAGAAAAAACTGCAAGATACATACCAGTAATTATTCTCTTTGGTCCCAGCTCTTTTACTGAGTCAAGTAATTTAGAAAACGCATCAGGAGTCTTAGCACAATCGACTATCACTCCATATGCTTGTTCCTCATCAATGAGCTCACACCTACCTGGAACTGCATCAACCTCTTCGATCCCTCTGACAACGTCTTCCAATGGGGCCCCCACTGCTATCCCAACTGCTACAGCTGCAAGAATGTTGTAAATATTATGCTTCCCGAGCAAGCCTGAAGATATCTCCAATATACCATTGGGTGTATTGACCAAAACCAGTGTCTCAAAGAGGGAGAGTTCAAACTTCAAGGGATGAACATCTGCATTCTTGTCCTTCATTGCAAAGGTCACAACGGGCACTTCAGGGTTTCCTTGATCAATAAAGAAATGTGCGTTTGGGTCATCGATATTGACAATTTTCCTGTGCCGCTCAGGGTCCACCATCCTTGAAAATAGCTTGGCCATGTCATCCCTATACTCCTCTTCAGTTCCATTAAAATTTGAATGATCCAGAGTTAAGTTTGTGAAAATTGCAACATCAAAATCGATCTCATCGCATCTTTCGAGCGCTAGTTCTTGAGCAGAAGTCTCCATGACAAGTGCTTCAGTCCCATTATTGAGCATCTTGGCCATCAAATTCTGAACCACAACAGCATCTGGGGTCGTGTTAGGCATCTCCAGCTTGTTATTCCCATGCAAGTAATAATCAGTTGTGCTCACCATTCCCGTTCTCTGACCCATAGCTTCATACATGGCTTTTACTAAATAAGCAGTGGTTGTCTTCCCCATAGTCCCAGTTATCCCAATCACAGCCAGATTCGTTGACGGGTGCCTATAAAAAGATGCAGCCAATGCAGCAAGAACAGCATTGGTATCTTCCACAATAACCAAGGCCTTACACCCCACAGTCTCCTCTATATCGAGCTCTTTACTAGCCACCACTGCAACAGCCCCTCTCTTATCCGCCTCAGTTAAGTACAAGTGCCCATCCGTTTTCCGCCCAACGCAACACACAAACAAGTCACCAGAAGTAACTAGCCTTGAATCGTGTTGAATTCCAGAGATCTCAACATCTATATTACCATAAACAGACACAGGCACTACCTTACTCTCATCCAACAGCTCAGCCAAAGTCATTCTAAACTCAGGTTCCTTAATTCTAACCTTAGCTTTCCCAAAAATATCAAAATCATATTCAAACGAAGGATCTAAAGACGACACATCCTTACTAGTCTCATTGTTTACCTCGTTCTCTGAAGCTCCAGAGCTCTCTTCATCTGAATTCTCGGAAGCGCCTCTAAGTTCCATCAGCTTCTTGATTTCGTCCAAATCAGCTCTCTCCTCAGGCTCCAACACCTCATTTTCTGGCTCTGCGACCGCGTCAACTTTCACCGGGTTCGGCTTCAGAAGCCCCTTCTTCACAAACTCCTTCCTCTTCATAGCTATGGCCTTATCAATCTCCCCGTACAAATCGCCCTCCGAACCGTCCATACCATCCGGATTTTCGGGGGCGTCTTCTTCGTCCTCGAGCGCGGCCAGCATCGTAGACTCGTGCTTTTTGTACTCCTCCTCCTCCCGCTTACGTGCCCGGGCGGCCATGCGCTGTATTTGCTCGAATCTGGACACTCCGTGCTCTGAATCCTCCGGGGCCTCCGGTGGATCGTCTTCAGCCGGATTGGGATAGAACTTACCGTCCGGTCCGATAGCAGCCGGCGGCCGTAGAGATCGAAATGGGTGAGAGATGGAGGAAGAGAAGGACTTGGAGGTAAAAACGTGGTACTGAGGTTTGAGAGAGAGAGAGTGAGGTTTAGGAACGAGAAATGGCGGTAGAGAGAAGAAAGTGAGCGCCATTGTTGCAGTTGCAGAGAAGACTGAACTCCGGGGTTTGGGAGGTTTTAGTGTTGTCTTGATTCGATGGAGGAGATGGATAGGGGTGTCCAGTCACTCTTACAAAACGGTGCGTTTTCAGGGTAGTGACTTTGTTTCCCATTATGCGTCGTCGTATTCAGAACTGGGCTTTTCGGGACGTCGATTGAAGCTATCTTGGGCCCTCGTGGATCAAATTCAACTTGGGTCCTATTGCTATATCAAATTTTAAGATCCATTAGTCTTGTCGAGATTATGGGCCCGATGGCCCAGATTAAGGACGTTAAAAATATATTGCAAATTCAAATTGTGTGCTCAATGTTCACCGGACTAGTTTTCACTAACAATGCCTTGCAAATTTTTAAGAGAAATAGACTCACCTGGCATTTGTTTTTGTTGCTGAGAGATGAGTGGTATGGAGAGTGCACGACCCGTGGGGTTTCTCTGCATGCTAATTTAGAGTGTGCACGGCCCGTGATGTCTCAAGTATTGATGGGGGCCCAGATCGTGCGATTTTGCTAGATCTCTTTAAATTTCGCACTCTTTAAATATCTCTAACGAATTCGCACGATGTTTTTAACTTCTTCAAATGTTTGTGTAGAGTGGGAAAAAGATGTGTTATTTGCGGCAATGAATAAATAAGAAGTGAGAAGAGCGACCTATGGATGGGGGCGACGTCAGATACCACGATCGTCAGCAAGAGGGAAGTAGAGATTAGTTGTCAATGTGATAAACTATTCTCAACTTATAACTGACCCATAGAGTGATAAATGAGTCCCCTATACCAATTTTGTGCACATTGAGAGTAACATGTTACATGCAAAAGCATATTTCTTAGATATTAGTTGCATTGCAACGTTAAAATTCGTCATAAATCCTATAACAATAGGCATCCTAACTAAGAAGATAAATTCTTAAGCGTGGTTTAATTTATGTGTCACGATCATTTACATAGAAGAAGTTGCGCGCCGAATGCACCAGGCAATCAAGAAGGTGTCATCTAAAACCAATTGTTCTCCATCATTCTCAAGATCAGAATACACTAAACTATATTGCTATCATACCAAACATAAATATGCTCATCTCATTATCCATTTTAAACCGAACCAGAAAGTTCAATTCGATACCGGACCAGACCGGGGTGTCTCATTTTTTTTTTAATCCTGATTAACAAAAACAAGAGTTTGATTTCATAACTCAGAATTGGAAGTGGTTGTGGTTTGGGTGGTGTAGGTCCCATGATTCCAACCCCCAAGTAGCAGTGGACCCAAATCCCAACTGCTCCCCCATCCACCCTTGGTGGCGGTTTTGCTGCCTAGGTAGCTGCCCTCTTCTCCTCTGTTGTGTAGTTACAGAATATATGCATTTTTGTATTCTATGCGTCAATTCAGATTTTGAATCGGATTTGAGTCATTTAATTCCAAGTTAAACATGATTTGAATTTAGTCAAATCGATTCTAAGTTTGCAATCCGATTCAGATCGATTCTAAGTCGGATTATATTTTAGATTGTTAGAGTATAAAACTATTATTGAGCCTTCAACTATCAGCTTAAGCTTTTGGTTGAGATAATTATTTACATAGTATTAGAGCATTGGTGACAAGAGGTCCCGGGTTCGAGTCCTACCGCCACCCATATTAAATTTCAGCACAAGACAAGAGGTGGACCTGTGCATGGACCACATGCAAAGCAAAAATGGGCTTGCACGTGAGGGGACGTGTTAGAGTATAAAATTATTATTGGGCTTTCAACTATGAGATGGTTCTTTACACATATACCTACAAGTTCAAATCTAAATTGTCTTATCTGATTGCAACAAGAAATCTATTTAACCCACTTTTCGACCGCATCATTTTAAAAACAAAATTCATTACAATATGATCTATATGACATTTCATTTGTCAAATTTGTATTGAATTGCTGCTATTCAATTGAGAAAGACTATTAGTTGTGTAAGATGATCAAATTCAAGGTATTTTGCATGTACACTCGAATGTGATTGATTGGTTTTTACAAATTTTCCAAGAAGAAAAAGACCCAAAGATTCTTTTTCATCTTATCTTTTCACCAACTATTGTCTTCTTTATGGAGTTGTTGAATTTGTTGCCAAAAATTCAGATGATTCTACTCCTTTTGTTCTTATATATGTATGTAAGCAAACCATGGCTTGCTGATTCAACTATATTTTGGTTATATATTTATTCTGTTCCCACTCATTTAAAAACCCTTGAATAATAAAAAATTTCATGGTGGTGTTCCAAATTATGCCACGAAGATCAAGCTTCTAGTGCATTTATTTTAATATGTGAACGTATATTTTATGCCCCGAAGAATATGGGTATTTCTAATAAACAACATCAACTTCAATAATGAATGAACCTCATAAATATTCACAATGGACCGTTTTAATTGACTAAAATAAGGCTTTATTATTTTATTTTTGTTGCTACCTAAAACAAGGGAAACATGTACTAATATTTTATTCATTTTTATTTTAACGTTGAATAATCCAATAATATTTGTTAAAATAAAGTCTTGTAATCCCATATTCTCAGCAATATAATAGCTTTGCGTTTTGTTGTTGGACGGTTCTCAAAATCACATGGTATTTATTCTATTGGACAAAACAAGGGTTGTGGTAGATAAGCATGAGTTGAGCGACCATCACGCAACTTAACTCCAAATCATACATTTTTATATTGTATTTAGATTATGGAAGCAACTAACATATGTTTAATGTTTGATTCATACATAATTTAGATGGCGATTGCAAAGATAATTTACAATATTAACACTTGTTTAACGATAACCCAAACGACAAGAACATTCAAGCAATTATCCTTAACAAATATTGTAATACTACGAAATATTATAATCTAAGAATAAAGGAATATGAAACAACTAAATTTCGACTTAGTATAAATTAAACCTATTAAATTATGTTACAAGCTCCAAACGAAATTTCATATTTATAATGTTGAATATATAATTAATATAATTTGAGTTATTTAAAAAAAATAGATTAATTAATTTTGTATCCACTAAATTAACATATTTTGTAATTTTAGCTTCTAATTAGAGGTTTAACTCGTTTTGAGCCCTACGCTCCAATAATGAAGAATGCCCATTTGAGTCTCTAAATGAATAATCCCACGTAAGTGATCCATTATTTTATGTAGCAAAATTTGTAGATTATTTATTAAAAAAATTACAATGAGTCTTTATTTATCTTGTAAGATGTTCTTTCATTCTTTAATAACAAAAACAACTTATGGCTAAAATATGCATGAGTTTTTTTTATATGCATGAGTGAAGTAGATGTAACAAACTAGCGCTTACCAATTTTGTTTAAGAGAACCGTTCGTTTGAGTATTTATTAAAGAAATATCATATCTTACCATATATATCATAAGTGATGCATTATTTTACATGGCAAATTTTGTGTAATATTATTAAAACAAATTACAAAGTTGATTGTTTATTATTCTTTAAATTCCACGTAGGATAAACATATCATTTACGGTAAATACGAGTCTTTGAAAAATAAGGTGTAATTATGTTTTGTCAGAAACTGGACCAAAACAATGAAATTGATAACAAATCGATGTGTGCTTGGTGTAAAATGCAAGGTGGGCAAGAAAATCAGATCTTCAAGCTCTCTCTCTCTGCAAGTTCAAAATTCAACCTCCAAATTAACTAAACTCTAACAGAAACGACAGCCATTTTCAAAAAAGTGTTCAGACAAAACGGCACAGAGCTCATGATATCATTTGACAGCGATAACTATGTTTGGAACCTCAAACGACAGGGCTCGTTCGTGTGTGAAATCCCAAGAGCCCCAACAATGGCACGCCGCTTCCTCCCACAAACACCCAAATCGGTAAACGACACTGTTTTTTAAAATTTCCTAACAAACATCGTTCGATTCGATTAGCAACAACATAGTTTAGGACGATGAGAGAGAAAGTAGAAAAAAATATATAAAAAAATATGATGATGATGATGTCGACTCAAGGAGGTGGAGGCGAGATTGCAGAGTCAGAGGGGAAAATTGAAAAACAAATAAGCATTGCTTGACTTGAAAGCTATGGCCATTTCAATACCAATCCTTCTCCTTCATCTTCTTCTTGCCCATGCCAACTGTATTCTTGTGATTTAAGCTCCAGTCACTGTCACCATAAAAACCCATTTCCCATTTTCATGCCCTTTCTTTTCAATTCCGTTTTCTCCATCTCTCTTCCTCTCCCATTCTCACCACATCTTTAGCTACCCATCTGCATCTTTCTCTTTCAAACCAATAGTTTACACATAAAAATTTGATCTTTCACTCTTTTGTCATGTGGGTTGTTGAAAGATGAAACCTTGGAGGATGAATGTGGATGTGTAGAGGTTTTCGTTCTCTGGGTCTTTCTTATTTTTAGCTCAGAGTTTGTATAGGAAATTGGAACCTTCTTAAAGTTATGGTTTTGGGGTTTTATGTGTGGTCATGAAAGTGGAGTTGCTGTTGTCAGTGTTGTAGCTTTGCTCTGGCTTCAAATCAAGGCTTGTTTTGGGTATCCTTCTTTTCCCTTTCTGTCTCCACTTTGTATGCTTCATTGCTTTTACATGTGGTGTTGAGTTGTTCTGGGTTTTCTTTTGATGGGTTGCAGACTTTTTAATGGAAATATAAGCTATGTTCCTTCAACTGAAATGAATAGCTTGTTCTTGGTTTGAGACTTTGAAGATCATGTTTCTATGGAGTCTTGAGTGATGTTACTATGTGTTTCCTGATTGACAGATTGAGTTCTCTGCATTATCGTCTTAAGTTATTGGATGTATGAGGAACTAGTATTCCATGTATACATGAATTAATTTGTGTTCTCTTATTCTGTTTTCTTTCTCAGGTTTGTTGGTAGAATTTTAGCTGCTAAATTTAGAAAGCCACCATGTCTAAAGGATCACAATCGCCTAAAAGTCCTTACATAATGACAAGGATATCACCTAAAAGCCCTTATATAATGGCTATGAAATCTCCAAAGAGCCCTGTGCTCAGTGAAAAGTACAAGTCAGGCTGCGCGTGGGGTTTAATTAGTATCTTTGATTTTCGCCATGGTCGTGTTAGTAAAAAGCTGATTTCAGATAGAAGAAATTCAAACAGGCATAATACAGGTAAAGATCTCTTGACAATGTTTTGTGTGTATATTCTGATTTAGAACTCCTACTTTTTCCGGATATGAGAGTTATAATGCACAATTTACCTTTGTATGGATGATATTGGTTCCATTGCAATATTAGTGGGTATGTGCTAACTCTATTTATAGAGAAGCTGCATTTGAAAATTGAAAGGGACCCAATTGTAGAAGAGTTTTGTATACCATAAACTTTCAGGAATCAGAATGATTGGCGTGATTTCATATCTATTAGTCAATATCAAATGTTTCTTACATTTTGTTTACAGGTTATAAAGATCGTGTTTGACTGAATATGACTATACTGGTTTCATCTGCAGGCGATGGACATATAAGGAGTAGGCTTAATATTCTTTCCAGTGTTGATGAGAAGTGCCAATGTGTCAGTGTAAGATCTGAGAACCCAATTTCAGTATAAAATTTGAACTATACGTTTAAAGTAGCAAGTTTACTTCACAAGCGCAGTATCATGCTAGATATATGTTCATTTTGTCTCTCTTTCGTTCTTCTTGATGTTTCATTTTGCTATGTCCTTTTATTCTCAAAAGAACAAAGAGAAGCAATGAGTAGTTTTTTACTATTAGATTTCACTTTTTCAGGATAGACAGCAGAATAAAACTTTGTCAATTGAATCTGCCAAGGACAAAGACTTGGCCACTGGAGAGAAGGTAAAGAAGAGTACGACGGGTGTGGTGGAACGTGTACAACCTGATTATTCATCGGCAGGTCACTTAAAGAAGCATAGGACAGAGAGCAAGCCTAGTCATGTATCTGGTAATGGCTGCAAGGATGCTACAATTCTGGGTCGTAGGCAACCTTCTCGTCAAATATCAGTGGATGAATTATTACATAAGCTCGACTCTTCTGCAACGACAGATTCATTACACAATCAGCAGAGGCATGACAGAGATAATGGTTATGCGAAGAAAGATAATGATTGTTTAGAATACACACAATCCGTTCAGATGAATGATTTGGCTGAGGCATTTGTGAATCAAAAGTTTATAGATGGTAAAATCCTCAGTGAAAGTGGGCCAAGTTCCCAGTCTAAACAGTTCTTGGATGCATTACAAATTTTAAATTCGAACAAGGAATTGTTTCTAAAACTTCTACAAGACCCAGATTCTTTGTTGGTGAAACACATAGAAGATTTGCGGGATTCCCAGGCAAAACAAGCTACTCATGAAGCCAAATTGCAAGAACACGAGGCAACTAATGCAGGGCAACCCGTCTGCACCAAAAAGATTCGAAATGAAAATATGCGTGATATTTTCTTGAAAAAGATCAAGTTTCGGGATAGCTGCCCACCCAAAGGATTTGAAGTTCCTCAAGCATCAAATGAAATAGTAGTTTTGAAGCCTGGTCCATCAAGCACACAAAACTGTGAAAATAGTTGCTGCTCCTCTGATTATTCAGGAACTAAAGGGCAGAGGACCAGACCTACATCTTTAACTCTGGGGGGCATTAGAAGGAAGTTGAGACACGCTATTGGAGTAAGCAGAAAAGAGCAACACCAATTATCAATCAACAGTAAATCATATGAAACATCCACTGAATACTTAAGCATGGAAGACTGTGGCAAAGGAATAGGTAGGAAGATGATTGGGAGCTCTCCTGGTGAGACTGATTTTGCGACTGATGTCAAGAGGAGAGACAAGATAGGAAGGACCGAGAGTTTTGAATCAAGCATTGGACATGAAACTTCTTCATCCAGTGAAAGTGTTCTTAAGAACTCATTAACTGCCAGGCATCATATTGAAAGTGAACCTAATTCTGAGATGCCAAGAAATGAAGAAAACAGGATGCTTCAGACAGATAATATTGATAGCTGCTCAAGTTCACCAAGAGAAAATGCAGAGGTTCCCTCATTGATTGGTAGCAAGAAGCCCAATGATCAAATGCAAATTTACGACTCAAAGCTAGATAACTTGGAGAATCCTGAAAGCATTAGTTTCCATGAAAATAGTTTTTGCTCAAGAGGTAAATGTTTTTTATACTGTTTCATAGTCATTATGCCTACACATTTTATCACTGTAGCTGATAATCAAACTTTTATAGGTTCTGAGAGTATTGTAGAAACTAAAGATTCTATTCGCCCGGAAGAAACTGATCTTTTGGAAGTGCCCTCAGAACTAAATGACACATGCATCACCTGCGGTAATGAAAGAAGCAATACATCAAATGCATGCAGGGAAGATAAACCATTGAAGTTGTTGAGACTGGTGAGCAAGTGTTTCTATCTGTTACGTTGTCCTGTTTTATTGAGGTGATGCCCCTTCACTATGATGCCTTTTGACATTGTGTCCCCTTACTCTTTTCAGGATTCTCCTCCTTCACTGGAGATTGAATCGGTCACATCTTCGTTAGAGATTTCTTCATCAGCACTTCTAAGCATCCAGAAGGTTGAAGATGTAAATAACACGAAAGATGGAGCAGAGCAGCCAAGTCCAGTATCTGTTCTTGAAGAATTCTTCATTGAAGATGTCACTAGCCCTGCAAACAGTCTATCCCAGTCAGGTAGGCTTACATATTACTAATATTAAGAGTATAGAAACTTATCTTTAGATTGTTCTTTTAGGTCAGAAACTAACATATGCAAATTAAACATATGTAGATGAGTTGTCAGTGCAACCACAACAAATAAGTTTTGAAGAGGATTGTTCTGCTCTTTTAAGCCTCCCGTTGGATGGCCAAAGAACGTTGAGTACTTACTGGAATGAGCATGGATCCTTGACTGACTATGTGAAGTCTGTCGTGCAAGCTGCCAGTTTGAATTGGGATGAGCTTTCATTGAATTGCGATATGCCAGACCAACTTCTTGAACTATCTTTGTACGATGAATTTGGGGTATCCTGCTCTGATCATGGACTCCTCTTCGATCTCATTAATGAAATCTTCCTTCAGGTATATCGGTATTATTTCAGATGCTCTCCTTGGGTATCATTTATGAAGCCAAATACTCGGCCGTTCTCTGTAGAAGAACACGTGGTCCATGAGGTTGTGAAATGTTTTGATTGCCACCTCCAACCACAGCCACAGACATTGGTGAATCTAGCTGAGAAGGACTTGGCTAAATCCATTACGTGGATGGATATCCGAATCGATGCTGAAGAAACTGTTTCTGAGATGGTAGAAAGTGTTGTAGAAGAATTAATAATGGAAACCGTGTCCCAGCTGCAAGTTTGAAACATCATACGAGCTTTCGTCGGAGGAGATTTGATAGAGGGCAGCTTTTTACTCCAATTGGACACAAGAAGCAGCTTGGCAAGGCTCTCATTCCTTAAGGTACTTCAAGAGGGTTAGCAAGAACGTCAAGGCTTCCGAAGCTGACATGATCGAGCTACAAAATCAGTAGAGTCGTGCCCTTTTCTGAAGCAACACACGTACTCTTCTTAGCGTTTAAAGGAGTGGACGACGAGCACAAGTCTCTAATGAAGGATGGTTTTCGGGTTCCAGAGGAGACTCGTGCCTAACTAAGCCAGGCTAGATATATATGATCCCGACGTTCTTTGCCTCTTCCAACACCATTCTTAAAAGAACGAGCACATGCCGGCTCAAAGGATGATTCCATAGCCACAGTTGCTATAAGAAACAAAAGAAATGATGACATGAGATTGTTCCTTGAATTTCTGACTATTAGGTATGGAATAATAGATAGATCAAGCTCTGTTGAGTAATGTATATAGCTTACACCAACTGGTA
Organism: Pelargonium nanum; assembly: GCA_036897485.1. Classification (NCBI taxonomy): domain Eukaryota; kingdom Viridiplantae; phylum Streptophyta; class Magnoliopsida; order Geraniales; family Geraniaceae; genus Pelargonium; species Pelargonium nanum. The sequence goes on from JAYMTF010000347.1 coordinate 29,688, forward strand.
TCAAACATAATGGTTCTGAATAGTTAATATATACAGTTATTTTCGATTTTCATCACTGTGCTCTGAAGCAATACAATTCTTGGAGTTCTTTGTTGACAAATAAATTTTTCTTGAGTCTTGGACGGTGCCCTGCTATTTTATTTTTTGTAGCAATGGATCAGAATTTTGACTATTGTTGTCTGTTCATTAATTTGCTTGTCCTTGGACCTTTGACTTGTTTTATTGGGCCACCAATATTATTATAAAGCCCATTATCAATCTTTTTTGGCATGATTATTTTATATTCGTTTACGGAAACAATTAAACAATCTTCACCAATATGTTTTTTTCTATATATAAAAAACAACTAAAATAACTGAGATTATGATCTGTCGTTTTGAGAGTTGCTTAGGATTTTTGGAGCGGTGACAGTCTCTTGAGTTTGCATACAGTTTTTCTCGTTTAGACAACGAGTTGTTTCTTTGATAGAAAGTTAAGGTTTGCATAACAATAGCGGCGCAGATTCGCATTAGGTTTTATACGTGTGTGTGCAGAACAGCAGGAAGAGGTTGCAAATGATGAGAATATGGCTTGGATGGTGGTGGTTTGGTTGAAGTCATCGGATCAATATTCAAGTTTGTCGCCGAATTAAATGGTTATCCGATGGTGACGAGAGGCAGTTGACAAAGTCTTCCACTTGGCCGCCTTAAACTTCAACTGCAATCGTGGTAAGATGTTCATTCTCTTCAGGCTGGAGGAGAGAATTTTAGTGCCTTCAACTTGATTATTTAGGTTGATTGGAAAAATTTCAGTGTCTTCAATTTAGTTATTCATGATATTTAGCCATTTTGGCTCAATTTGATAGTTTCAATCTTTTGTTTACGGATTGGTTTGCAAACCAAGTGGCCCACTACTTAGCCAAGTCTTCGATCTCATTGTCAGGCTTGTCTAGATAGATTGGTCTTTAAACTCTCAGTTTAATATCGTCTTTATTATAGTCCATTCAAAAAAATAAATTATTAGTCTTACGTGTTAAAATAAATCTAAGATTATGAAAAGAAATTTCCAACAAAATAAACTGAGATTATGAAAAATGCTGTATGCTACAATATTGCAGGAATATCAATTAGCTTATTCTCAAGTTGTCTACTAACTTTTTAACCTGACAAGTTTCTTCAACTTTTATGACCATAATCTAGCAAGATGAATAAAATAAATACATATTGGTCCAATTTTTAATATTAGTTTCTGACATTCATCCCGTCAGTTAAATTTAACCGAGAATCAATCTTTCTCATCACATTAAATGCATTTGACTTATTATTTTATTATTATACCTACGTTACCCTTCTTTATTCTTACAAATAAAGAACATTGGAACAAAATCAATCTTCTCCAATTTCAAGATGTTCTGAAATCCCTCAAAAAGGAAAGGTATACCATCAGATTCAGGACAACTCATGATAAACTCATTATTTTACTTTTTTTTAGAACCAACTCATTATTTTACTTAAAGCTTACCAAATCGAAACAAATCAAAACTATCACATAATAAATCATAATCATACAAAATTAATAGTTTTCTCAATATATAAATTTAAGGGTTGCCATATTTTATAACTGTGATAATAAAATCGGGGTTTGAGAGAAGAAGAAATAAGGATTAAGGGTACATTAATCTTTTTATCATTTGAGTTAACAAAGTTGTAACAAAACGGATATGAGAAACTTAATAAGGGTCAGATTCTTGTAACGGATACCGTTAAAGAAGATATAGGGGTCACAAATTCTACAAAAGCTAAGAATAAGAAGATTGAGGATCTACCGTTAAACCTTTCGAAACTGCAACATTTTGGCGCTTCTCATTGTTCTGACATTCAATCTCAACAGTACTTTCCACAAGTATAGGTCAGAAGATAGAATAGAACAATCAAAAGCTAATTCAGTATCAGAATTTGTATATCCAACATGGAACATAATCATTTCAATTTATTGTAGATGCTGAGATGCAAGCTATAAGAAAGAAAGATCAGTCATTTCTCTCCAACCAAGTACCATGTTTTCACTAGTACTTCTCTACTTCGACTAGTCAGTCGCAATTCTTAAATTTCTATATACATGTTTCCAGTTGCAATGCTAAAATTTCTATATACACAAGCACAACGCCTAAAATTAGCTTAGGAAACAAGAATAACCAGTAAAAGTGTGGTTTCATTAACAATAGGACCTGATAATTTCCATTTAACTAACAAGATTGACCATTCAACACTAATAATATGAACAAAAAATAGTTATTCAGTAATCCAAAGAGCAAATTGTGCATTTCTAGTCACATTTTGCCGTTTTCGGGCGTATTGTGACATATTCATTTGGACATCCACACCAATAGTTGCAATATATTCTCAACCCCATATCCGACTTTGTCTAATCTCATAGCCCACAAACTCTCAATTGCATTTACATAATCAAGCCAATTTTTATTCATCTATCAAATTTGCTATTACTGGGTTTAAACACAAAAGCGGTTTAGCTTAATAACTTATGCAGCCCTGTCTACAGTCTACTAATACTATATTTTTCAGAAATAAGAAAAGGCTTTGTCAGGTATATCAATATTAATCAACAAAGAATGTAAAGGTTTAAAACCAGAATTTACTCAAAGCCTTACAATCGGAGAGTGCAGTTGGTTTTTTGCAAAACACGAGGATTAGCTTTTTAAAATGATGCATGTATCATTAAATCAAGAAATGTCGAAAAAGAAAATTTACTTCTTACTTAATCAGATATCCAGAATCAGGTACTACGATCGCTAAAAAACCTGTTTATACTTTTATACTTCTTAAACATCTTACCCCACTCCCCCCCAAGCATATATCCCGATATTACTTCATCTATTCATTAGCTTAAAACCCCACATACAGTAGTAAAAAATATTCATAGTTTAGATCTCACCTAAGTAAATTAGAAGCTAAAAAATTGTTGATACTGCTTGCTATTAGACATAAGAATTTAATAGATAGAATAGAAGAATCAAAAGCTAAGTATCAGATTTTGTATATCCAAGAATAGAAAGATCAGTCATTTCACATCAACAAAGTACCATGTCATTTCTCTCCAACCAAGTACCATATTTTCACTTTGGTACTTGTCTGTTTGGAGTAGACAAATAGGCAAGTTGTGATACACATTCCAAAAACCATACATATTTATTATCTCCAAAACTAATAATATGAATAAATAAAGAGTTTAAGATCATTTCAGATTATAATTCTTCTATCTTTTCTTTCCTAAAAAATGGGCTTAGTAAAGATGCCAAGATGCCAACTCTTCCATTAACTTTTGATACAAGGTCTTAGCATAGATGACAAACAACTGTATCTTTTATGATTCCAGCCAATAAATTATTTCAGTATCTTCATGCATGTCATGAGTATGGAAATTTAACCACATAAGCAAAAGAAGGAAAACTATCAAAACCAGACAAGAGAGACCAAAAGAAAATTAATTGCCAACATGTAATCTGCAATAAGGAGAACTGTATACAAGTTACCTTCTTAAAATCTAGCATAATCGGAAGAAAAAATGCACAAAGAAAATGAAAGATTGTAAAAGACAACATAAGCTTCCTACAAATTATTCATATTTCTTTCTCAAATATGGTTCTCTTAGATACACACACACACAGTTCTTTACTGATTACAGGGGTAATAATAGTAAAATTAAGATGTATATTTTCACATAATCAACTGAAAAAATAAAAAAGTTAACAAAGTTGTATATGCCAATAAAGTTGTATATGTCCCATAATCATAGTGAAAAAAACAACAAACTATTGAGACATGTTTCATATGAACAAATTTGTATATGTCAACAAATTGTGATAATAAAATTGGGGTTTGAGGGAATTTAAGTTAACAAAGTTGTAACGAAATGGGTGTGAGAACCTTAATAGGGGTCAGAACGAATTGAGGACCTACCGTTAATAACAAAAAAGGGGTCACAAATTCTACAAAAGCAAAGAAGAAAAAGATTGAGTATCTACCGTCAAACCTTTCATAATTGTAACATTTTGGCGTTTCTCATTGTTCCGACATTCAATCTCAACAGTTACTTCCACCAGTATAGGTCAGAAGATAGGATAGAATAATCAAAAGCTAATTCAGAATCAGAATTTGTATATCCAACAAGTTAATTCAGTCTTAGAACATGGAACATAATCATTTCAATTTTTTGTGGGCTGCATTGCTCAATGCAGAATTATTGTAGATGCTGATATGCAAGCAATAAGAAAGAAAGATCAGTCATTTACCATGTTTTCACTTTTCACTATAGTACTTCTCTACTTCGACCAGTCAAGTTGCGATACATTTCTATATGAATGTTTCCAGTTGTGGTTCTTAAATTTCTATATACACAACAAGCACAATGGCTAAAATTAGCTTAGGAAACAAGAATAAGCAGTAAAAATATGGTTTCATTAACAATTGGACCTGATAATTTCCATTTAACTAACAAGATTGATCATTCAACACTAATAATATGAACTAAAAATAGTTATTTAGTAATCCAAAGAGCAAATTGTGCCTTTCTGGTCACATTTTGCCATATTCATCAAGTATATTCAAAGACATAACTGATTTACTCGGGGCGTATTGTGACGTATTCATCGGGACATCCACACCAGTAATTCCAATATATTCAATCCCATAACCGACTTTGTCTAATCACATAACCCAATTACGTAATCAAGCCAATTTTTATTCATCTATCAATAGCTAAAATAGTTCAAGACTTCTTTGAACGTTTATCCTTAGAAAAAGATATAGAAGAGGCCCTTAAAAATTGCTAACAATGTTGGAGACCTTTAGGCGGCATGCTAAGAATACAACATTGTTAGCAATTTTTAAAGGGCTTCTTCTAGATATTCTCATCACCAGCAACAGTGGGTCTGATTGTATCGGGACATAGGCAACAACATAGGTACAAAAATAGAACAGAAGAATCAAAAGCTAATAATATGAATAATAGAACAGAAGTATCAGATTTTGTATATCCAAAAAAGAAAGATCAGTCATTTCACGTCAACAAAGTACCATGTCATTCCTCTCCAACCAAGTACCATATTTTCACTTTGGTACTTCTCTGTTTGGAATAGACAAATAGGCAACTTCAATCTCATTTGTAATACACATTCCAACCATACATATTTATTATCTCCAAAACTAATAATATGAATAATTTAATTTTGAATGCAAAAAGTTATTAACTAGCTCCAGAGATAACATAAGTAAGAAACGAAGCTAAGACTATAGACTCCCTTTACTCAAATTTTGCATAAGAGGTTCCCTAGTCAGCTAAAGCCTTAGTTTATATTATACAAAAATTTAGGCAGTAAAAGCTTCTTAAATTAGAAAGAAAAAGGTTTAATTCATAGCATATGTTGAGTACTCTTTGGTATATATAAAAGCTGCCCCTACTTAAAAGGCAATTAAACCTTTTATTTTAGCAAGAATAAAAGGTTCATTTCAGATTATAATTCTTCTCTCTTCTTACCTAAAAAATGGTCTCAGTAAAGATGCCAACTCTTCCATTAACTTAATAAATTATTTCAGTATCTTCATGCATGTCATGAGTATGGAAATTTAACCACATATTTTAATAGCACATGAGCAAAAGCACGAAAACTATCAAAACCAGACAAGAGAGACCAAAAAAAAAAAAAATTGAATGCCAAAATGTAATCTGCAATAAGGAGAACTGTATACAAGTTACCTTCTTAAAGTCTAGCATAATCGAAAGAAAAAAAGCACAAAGAAAATTAAAGATTGTACAAGACGACATAAGCTTCCTACAAATGATTCATATTTCTTTCTCAAATATGGTTCTCTTACACACACACACACACATATAGTTCTTTACTGATTACAGGGCTAATAATAGTAAAATTAAGATGCATATTTTCGCATAATCAACTGAAAGCATTAAAAAGTTCTTAAGTAAATTATCTAGTTGCTTCTATATGGATCAACTTAGTTGCTTCTATATGGATCAATTTATTCAGAAGCTGTCAATGGGTGTGCATATCTAGTTACTCCTATATGGATCTATTTATTCAAAAGCTGTCAATGGTTGTACATAATAAAGCCGTACAGTGAACTACATATTAAGAATGAAAATACAAAAGTAGATAAAGAAAATATCAAGTTCTCACCAGTTCCCTTCTTCCCACTTTGCAGCCATATGTATCCACCGCATGCACACTGTAGGCATGTCCTGATTTTGAGGACTGATTCTCAAAACTATGGTCCAAGGATAAGTAGGAATTAAGGAAAAGTCAGTCTGGAGGCCATTGCACGTCTTCCTTGAGGTTTTATCACAAATGAATCAAAGAGAATTTGAATCTACCTTTGATGAATAAGTTCACCATGAAGGATGACCAAAGAGCCAACTTTCACTTCAATAGGAACAAAATCTTTTTGGTCATATGATGGGTAAGGCTTGTCAAAATGAACTCCATCTCTAATGAACTGTCTAACAAGACAGTCTAAAAGCAAAGCAAGAACAATCAAAACAGATCATAGAAAGTATCTTCCTGGAATTTGTTACAGTATATAAAGATAATCTATACAGAATGTAGGTTACATTTATGAGATCCAGGAATGGCCCAGAGGCAGCCATTTGCTATTGTTGCGTCCTCTAAAGCAAGCCACAGCCCTGAGCAAGTAGGTGGATCGGTATATAGAAAAGAATTATCCTGATGTGGAACTACTTCGCCTCCAATAACTGCTTGCTGTAACAGAAATTCTCACAATTACCCCAAAAGTCATGAAGTTGGGCTGGACATGAATGAATTGGCCAATTTGCAAATGCATGTGCATGCTAAAAACGTGCATTATCATATAACTTTTAACATGATATGGTTAGAAATGAAACCATTATGAACTTCTTCATATTAGATCACGGCCAAAAAATGTAGTTTAGATCTTCATCCATGACCATTATGTTTATATCAGCATAATACCCTCATTTGTGACGAGAAACTTGCAGTCTTTCATTATGAACTCTAAGAAATGGGTGTCAGACAAATGAGTATCTACAGATTCTGCACAAATGAAGTTCACATCATTTCAAAAGTGCATGCACAGTCTCTAAGTAACAGCACAAAGTTGTGCATTGGCACATAACCAGAAAAAGATCACCATGAAGGATGACAAAAGAGCCAGCTTCCACTTCAATAGGCACAAAATCTTTTTGGTCCCATGATGGGGAAGGCTTGTCAAAATGAACTCCTTCGTCTCTAATGAACTGTCTTACAAGACCATCAAAAAGCAGAGCAGTGAACAATCAAAACAGATCATAGAAAGTATCTTCCTGGAATTTGTTACAGTATAAAAAGATAATCTAACACAGAATGAAGTAGGCTACTTTTACGAGATCCAGGAATGGCCCAGAGGCAGCCATTTGCTATTGTTGCGTCCTCTAAAGAAAGCCGCAGCCTTGTGCAAGTAGGTGGATCGGTATAGAGAAAAGAATTATCCTGATGAGGAACTACTTCGCCTCCAATACCTGGTTCCTGTAACAGAAATTCTCACAATTACCCCCAAAAGACATGAAGTTGGGCTGGACATGCATGAATCGACTAATTTGCAAATGCATGTGCATGCTAAAAACGCGCATCATCATATAACTTTTAACATGTTATGGTTAGAAATGACACCATTATGAACTTCTCCATATTAGATCACTGCCAAAAAATGTAGTTTAGATCTTCATCCATGACCATTATGTTTATATCAGCATAAAACCCTCATTTGTGTAAGGCTTATCGAGACGAGAAACTTGCAGGTGTCAGAAGTGAGTATCAACAGATTCTGCATAAATGAAGTTCACATCATTTCAAAAGTGCATGCACAATCTCTAAGTAACAGCACAAAGTTGTGCATTGGCACATAACCAGAAAAAGGTAATGTGATCATGAATTTAGAAGTGGGCTAACAATCAACTAAAAGCTTGACACAAGAAATATGTATCTTTCAGAAAAAGAGAGCTCGCAACAAACTTTCATTTTACAAAGAATGATTATATGCTCAATCCCAATTACAGAATGTGTGATGAGATAATTGGCATTTTGTTTTCGTACACATTAAAAAATGTGCCCTAAAGCTATTGACTATTGAGAACCAGAATTTGTTATTATCTATTATACAGTAGTGCCTTCCACAGAGTAGACCTTGTTTCTAATGATAAGCAGCAAAGATGTGTGTAAGAGATGTTCAAAACACCAACAAAAAGAGCAGCAGTAATTACCTTAGAAATGTACATGGACTGAGTTATCACAGGCCTACTGTAACCCAAGGAGAATAGCATACTCGAAACTTTCTCAGAACATGAGAATTTCTTAAAAACTGGATCGATCTCATGTAATGCTGCAAACCAACAATCCATGCCTGTTCAAATTAGTTTGAAGCAAAACTATATGAATCAAACCCATATACATAAAACTTATTGTATCCAAAAACAAAGCAAATTTCACTCAAAACAAAAATTATAACTCTATAGCATCATCGTCATACCATGTCCAACTTTGTTAATAGAAACTTGCTTTGATTGCTTTAACTTACCATCTTCCCCAACTGCTTTTTTCTATTAAAGAAAAACGTTACAATTGTTAACATAACAAAATTAAAGTGACAATCTCTTTCAAAAAAGCAACCAAAAAAGGAGACATGAGTAGCCTCAAAGAAGAAGAAAATCTACTCAACGCTATCATAGAAGTAATCGTCTGTTGAAACCGGAAAGGGATCAATAATTACATTCGTATTCGGGATAGAAACAACACGTTCACACAGAACAACGTTCGCAAAGAACGAGGGAGAGAAACAACCCGTTCACACAGAACAACGTTCACAAAGAACGAGGGAGAGAAACAACTCGTTCACACAGAACAAAGTTCACAAAGAACGAGGGAGAGAAACAACCCGTTCACACAGAACAACGTTCAAAAAGAACGAGGGAAAGAAACAACCCGTTCACATAGAACAACGTTCACAAAAGAAAGAGGGTGACAAACAACCCGTTCACACAGAACAACGCTCACAAAGAACGAGGGAAAGAAACAACACGTTCACACAGAACAACGTTCACAAAAAACGAGGAAGAGAAACAACCCGTTCACACAAAACGAGGGAGTGAAACAACCCGTTAACACAAAACAAAGTTCACAAAGAACGAGAGATAGAAACAACCCGTTCACACATAACAACGTTCACGAAGAGCAAGAGAAAGAAACAATCCGTTCACACAGAACAACGTTCACAAAGAACGAGGGAGAGAAACAACCCGTTCACACAGAA
>JAYMTF010000348.1:0-38946 GCA_036897485.1 Pelargonium nanum
TCGTTTAAACTTAATTTTAAACCACAAAATATGAAAAATAGATGTGCCACGTAGGCTGACACGTCACTTTGTACACCAAATTTTTGTACAAATTTTGGGACATTTAGCATTTTCCATTTTGAATTGCATTGTCTAGATGAGTAGTTGAGGCCAAATTCTTGAACTTATAATAAATCACCTACTTTTGAGAAAATAATTCATGCAATCTCACTAGTTCTATATACAGACAATTAAATATCATACTATATATTCTATAACTAATACTATTCATTTTGACTTGTTTAAAACAAATTAATTAAGGGTCCCAAATCCCATGAATTATGGTCCCTACCTTAAAACAACACTCCTTTCACTTTCATTATTGTTTTTTTCTTCTTATAATGTCTTAATGCATTTGCTTACGTGATTCCCATCCCATGTGACACATAAATATAATCTTATTTTTTTAATGCAAGCTGTTTAGTAGTTGCTTTGTCTTCTCAACTCATTACAAAACAAACACAATTTCAATTCATTTAACAAAAAGAACAACAACTAAAGCTAATCAAAAGATAATTAATTCATACTTTAATTATGTTTTTCACGATATGCTATCATTTTGTCTATGCTACTCACAATTATAAAATTTGAAATCTACATAACTAAATTATTATTGACTTAAACTCAAGTCAACTAATAAAATGAACTAATAAAGAAACAAAAAAAAGATATAAGCATACGTTTTGCGCACACAAATCTATTAGACTGATAACCTGATAAACACGTTAATCCGTGAGATGCTATTTCTTTGTTAATTTGCTTGAGTGTTAGCCTCCAACAATTCAAAATTTGGCTTAAAACTAAGACTTCTCAATTAAAAAACAATGAATTAGAGGATTAAAGTGAAAAATAAAGTAGTAGATTAGAGCATGAAGAAATAGTTTGTTTGGTGGGATGCTCCCTAGCTAGGCAAGGTAATGTGGGGAGCTAAAGCCTAAAACAACAAGTAGGGAAAAACAATTATGCTTTTGCTCTTGTGTGTTCAAAGTGGATTGTGATTTCATGACATTTGACCCATCAACCAACTACTTATTTTTTTCTTAAATAAATTATAGAGATGTGTGCATGTGATCCCAATAATGTAGGCTTTGCAATTGATTAATTATTTTTAATTAATTCCCTTCTAATTGTATATTTTCTTGCAAGTAGAGTCCTCTTGTCCCACTACTCAGTTTTTTTCCTTTCCAAATTCATATTAAAATGAGATTTATTCACAATGACATTACAAGTTACTTTATATTTATACACTAAAGGCATCTTAATTGGTAATGCAATTTACGTGCAAATATTGCTTAAGAGACCCGTGATGATAAAAAAATAACGATTGATCATTGTCATTATGAAACTCACAAATATGTTATTTTATTTCATATTTTAAGTTTTTTTAAAGTTAAGATTAATTATTTGAGGCATTGTTATGCCACAAGAAAATATTATAGTTTTTTTTAATATTTGTGAAAACTATTTTAAATAGAAATTTATTGACTAATAAATTAAATTAATGTTTCACTATTTTTAGAGATGAAAAATGAAGTATTAAAAATTTACATTTTTTGTTAAATGATCCTAGATGCTAAAACAAATTAAAGGCATAAAGTGTTTAAGCATAACATCTATAATTTATTTTATGATATGATTTTATGAAATTGACATCCACATAAATTTCGAATTTGTTGAAAAATGGTGGGTCTATAAGTCTATTTATCATATCATATGTGGTGGGATCACTAATATAAATTATTAATAATAACAATAAAGGTAAATGTTAAATAATGGAATTTGACATCATCATTACATCACCACTATCTCACTTTTATTTGTTTATTATAATTTTATTTTTGTAATACCTAGTAGTACTTGAAATGTTGGGGGGCTCATGGGCTGGACCACTGTTGATAAAATAAAAATGGGTCAATCAAAGAACACACATCAATGTGGTCCACTAGAGTCCATCCACTCCAGTTCTTTTGTCAATCATTATCTTTAGTTGAACCACTCCTACCTCATTTTTGAAAAATTTATGATATCTTATTTGTAAGTTTTTTTTGCTACTAAAGCCCTTTACAAGTGTCAATTCGGATTTCCGATCGCATATATTCGGGTTTAGATTGACAAAATTAATTTGAAATCAATTCGAATGAAGTTGAAATTGGATCAAATAATTTAGAGTCGGATCGGATAAATTTTAAAATTTTGATGTAAAAGGAATATATTTGTCCAATAAAACCCGATTCATTTTCTTTGATGGATAAATCCGATATGTTTCGATCTGAAATTGATCGGATTAGATTGATTTTTTGTCGGATTAGATTTTGGAAGTCCGCGGGTTCAGATCAAAACTGTAAGCTCTAGATCCTTATTTTTCTTAACACTGTTGAAAAAACTGTAAGAAACTGTAAGAAGTTAAAATGGTTAGGAATTGTTCCGAAAGTTGAGTTTTGTGTAACAGTTTGTTCGAATAAATACAATTATAAGGAGATATCAATTGTTGAAATGATCATAGTGATCATTGAGTAAGTCACAATTTTATGTAAGTCACGATTTTATACATGTTACGTAACAATCTTGTCTAGTTTTACTTACAAAAGTAGAAACTAAACACTAGCTAGTATTATCAAACAATCACTAAAACACTATGGCACTATAAACCACAATCGAAAATAATTTCAAATTCATGGATGCTTAACAACTAATACATTGTCAATCACAAAACCAACTAACATGTGAGCTCAAAAAAATAATAAAAACCAACTAATATGCATGTGCAATAGCTGTGATTGACATGCACTTTGGTCAACAAATATAGTATTAGAAATAAAATAATATAATGAGTTGAAATTATTAGACATAAACTATTACACTAACTAAACAATACCTCAACACTAATTGAACAAAATTAGAACATTTGGCATAAAACTTTATTTCTTTTTTTGGTGACCCTCTTACGAGCACTTGAGAAGAGAGAAGAAGAAAAAAAAAAACTAAGAAATGATGTTAGAATAAGGCCCTACCAATCCATCAATATTGTAAATTGTTGTAAGGCATGAATCATGATGTTGAAAGATGGCAAAATTAGCAACAAAAATATGTTTCAAATTGATTATGATTCGTAAACTGATGACTAACTTGGGTAATTGCGTGTTAAGAATATTTAAGCGGAGTTTATGCATCTTGCGTCTTGAAATATTATAAAAGAAGAAAACTAATTATCATCAATTTTAGTTAAACATTTATATATAAAATAATGTGATAATTTATGTGGCAAATGAAATGTCACATTTTGTATAATTTCTTTCAAAATAAATATTTATTACTAATGTTATAAGAAATATCAATATCTATGTTGTTGGTTAAACTATTGATGGTAAAAATAGAACAATAAGACTAATTGTAAGCAAAATTCAATGATACGTAATGAAAAAGTTAATTTTCAACATCAAAAGAAACAACAAAAGTTTCAATAGTTAAGGAAAACCGCAACTTCCACCAATGGAGTATAAACAAAGTAAATAACTAACACAACTACTAAAATACGACGTAAAAAATTCATGTGAAAAAATTTAATGATGACAAAGGTGATAACCAGACATCTACCAGTAGATTCAACATGAAAAGTCATTAGTGATGATTAAAGAAACAGAGTAACATGACTAGTTAGGTGGATATGTTAAAATTATGTTTACTCAAGAAGAAATAGTATGAGTAAAAAAAGTTTTGAACCGCCGCCACTAAAAATAAATCAATGGTGACTAAAAAAAACTTCGAAGAAGAATAGGGAGAGTGGGTAGAGTTTTTAGTTGAGCTACATAGTAGAAGGTAGTTCTCAATATCTCATATTTTAACTCAAAATTTCATCATATCTCATGCCGTCGGCAAAAAGGCTTGAACCGAACCACGTAAACCGTTTGGTCCAACAAACCTTGACTCCTTTACTAAATTAAGAAATTAAGGTGACAAATATGCCATATAATAACAAGGCCCAATTCCTCAAGTAGTCAGCCCAATGACTGATGTAGATATATATATATTTATTCTTGTTAAGCCCACATGGTATTTTTTGATCAAATGGGTTTGGTTTGTCTATTATGGCCCAAGTCGAGGCCCAACTAACATATATTCTCTGGACCTGGGCCGTCCGGTCTGGCCTACTGGCCTTGTGATAGACTTGCACGTGAAATCAACACGGTTAAGTTTTCAATATGCATCGAGACGTCACTTTATTCCGTGTACACATTGGAGACCCATATTTCTCGGAAGACAAAAGAAAAGATCTCTCTATGGATTGAGATTAAAAAAGGGTAGTTGAAATTTGATTTGAAAAAATATATATGGAATTTTGTATTTCTAAAGTAAGTATACTCAAATTCTTATTTGTCTATGTCCACGTGAAAGTTGAAATATTTCATGTTTTACACAGAGTTATTAAGGGAGAAATTTTCATTTCATTCTGTTACGAATTTATTTATGAATTAAACTTTGTTAAAAAATTTAGTTTTTTTTTTACAAATTCCAAAAATTTGAGGGACATTTTGGGATACATTGGTTTGTTATTTTATGTATTATTTTTGGAAATATGAACTTTTTGGTAATATTTTTAAAAGTTTCAAAAAATTCTCTATATGTCAAGCTGGCCAAAAATTTTAATACGAATTTGGATTAGTTTTGTATTTTTAAATACAATTTTTTTCGATGATATTATTAAAAATTCAATAAATTATCCAAACTATGGAGTATATAATAAAAATACTAATATATCCCAAAAATTCATGAATGCATTTTTTTTGTTTATAAAAAAATTCGTAAAAAGAAACGTTTTTAAAAAACACTACAAATTAACTAAAAACAAATAAATATATCTCTAGAATGCTAGGATGTCTTCAAAAACATAAAACCGTTAATACTAGTGCAAGTTATAAAAATATTTTATAATCAGTTTAAATGACTTAAGTTGCTTGTAGTAATCTCCATAACATGAGAAATGCTACAACTAAATAAATTTTCTAAAATTTTCAAGTTTTCCACTAAGAACAGAAACAAAAAACTAAAATCGAAATCAGAAAAAAGAAAATGAAAATTGTTTTGTACAACTAAATAGACCTTTAATATTTATTTATAGTTACTCCTAATATTTTTGGTAACTATTGTTTTCCGTATTAGGAAAAAAAAAAAAAAACGGGGACTTTAATTCCAGGAGCAGTCATTTCACTGTGCATATGCTTCGCGACGATAAACGGATATCCAAACACAGTCCTTTTCGCTCCCCATCTCTCTCTCTTCCTCCTCCGATCAAATCACTCGCCGCCGATTCGCCACCAACACGCCACCACCAATGGAGTCGCTACAGAACCGAGTCGAGTCATGGATCAAAGACCAGCGAGCCAGGATCCTCAAGGTCTCCTGGGGCCCGCTCCACTGGCGTATGAAGTGGCCGCCCTGGGAGTACTCCAACGACCGAGAGCACCGCAAGAGGTTACAGGAAGAGTACGAGCGGCGCAAGAGGCAGCTCCACGATCTCTGCCTCGCCCTCAAGGCCGACTCCGTCTCCGACTTGCAGGACATCCTCTGTTGCATGGTCCTCTCCGAGTGCGTTTACAAGGTAACTTCAATTTCGACCTTTATGTTCATGTTTTTGAGTAATTAGGGCTTGCTGTTTGATCTCATAGATTCTAGACTTTGGTGATCTTGTACTAGTTTTTGCTCTAATTTCTAGCTGGATTTAGCTCACCATTCAGTCATCAACAAAATAGAATTTTGAGGGAAAATGAGTGATCTATTGATGTAACAGGAAATTAGGTTTTGTCAATGTAACAGTTTATGAGCATTTTAGTTGTGTACTTGTGTAGAGTGATGAATTTCATGTTGGAATGCCATACAACTATCTGGCTATTGCTAAATCAAGACTAAAAGAGAGTTACTCTGTTTGTGCTATTTGGGTGTTCATGAAAATGTTTTTCTTTTCCTTCCTTTTGTTGCATTTGTTCATGGTATGTATTCTTTCTCATATGGTAGAGACCTGCCGCTGAGATGGTTCGCGCTGTGAATAAATTTAAGGCTGACTTTGGAGGACAACTTGTTTCTCTGGATCGTATACAACCATCCTCCGATCACGTTCCTCACAGGTTTATACTTCATGACTTAATTTCTCTATAGCAATTATACTTGTATGGTTTTTGCATTTTGCACACACATATTTATCTCTTTCAGCCGGTTATGTTTTTACATTTGTTGAATGCCCCATGGTTGAAACTGTTTTGCTGTTCTTGAAGCTCAATTTGGTTAATATTTACCATGTTAGAAGAATCTTGTGCTGATTTTGGTCAATAATTCAATCACATATATCTGTTACCCAAAGTATGATGTGAATCAGCTAGTGTGAGCCATCAAAGTACAAAAGCTTCACAACAACTAAGATTTAGTATCTTGTGGGTTATCTATAGCATCTCTGCATTTTCTGATTGCAGGTATTTATTAGCTGAAGCAGGTGATACATTGTTTGCATCTTTCATCGGGACGAAGCAGTACAAGTAAGTAGATGCATTATTGATTTACTAACAAGCTACAAAGGTGGTTTTACTTTTGGTATAATACATACTTCTACTTTCAAGGGATGTCATGGCCGATGCAAATATACTACAAGGAGCTATATTTCATGAGGATGTTGCGGAGGGTACTGATCAGATTGAAGCTATTGAACCAGGCCAAGGTGAAAGCCAAAAAGGAAATGGGGAAAACCGGTGGAATCCATTAGGATCAAAACCTAAGCAACCAAGAGATAAACCTAAACCCGCTGCGCATCGGGTAGGATTCAATTTTCGTTTTCTCTATGTGTGTTTTAGTAGCGCATAATTCTCCGTATGTCCCAAAATAAGTGTTTTGTTTTATGAATGGATTATTTTTAATAATATCTTTAAGAAAAGTTTGTAAGATACGCTCAAGTTTGTTACAACCAAGGCACATGGGGGAAAATGAGAGTAAATCAAGCACTATTAGAATCATCATTAATTTTTGCTAGAAAGTAAAACAAGACACTCGGTTTGACACGCTGCGCACTATTTTTGTTTGTCCTTATGCATGCATTTGTTGATTCCTTGTCATGTAACACATTCCAGTTATTCTTCTTAGGGTTTCATGGCTCGTGCTAAAGGGATACCTGCTCTAGAATTGTACAGGCTTGCTCAAAAGAAAAATAGGAAACTTGTCTTGTGTGGACATTCACTTGGTGGAGCAGTAAGCTCTATCTCATTCTTTTCTTTGATACATTTCTTTAATCCCAAATTCTGATTAGGGATTTCTCACCTGCCATTTTTTATTTTTTGTGTTTGTAGGTAGCAGCATTAGCTACCCTTGCCATTTTAAGGGTCATCGCTGCAACCTCTTCATTGAGAGAAAATGAAAAGATCCAAGTCAAATGCATAACTTTTTCCCAACCTGCCGTTGGGAACGCTGCTTTAAGAGAGTAAGTTATCGATTATCTTCTTACATAAACATCTCTTTTAACTTATAAAAACTAAAGGGTAGTTTCGCCTTTTGTAGCATTATTTTGTTATTTTGTCTGCATATATCTTTTCTGGTCGAATATTATTTTTGTTATTAACAAAACTTTCTCTACCCCAGCTATGTTAATACAAAAGGGTGGCAGCATTATTTCAAGAGTTACTGCATTCCGGAGGATTTGGTTCCCCGCCTCTTGTCTCCTGCTTATTTTCATCATTATAATGCACAACCTTTGCCAGCTGCTGAAGTTGAAGCCACCAGTTTGCCCACGTCAAGACGTCAGGAAGGGGTTGATAAATCAAGGGATGAGAAGCTTAAAGAAAATGGGGAGGAACAGTTGGTGCTGGGTGTTGGTCCTGTGCAAAATTCTTTTTGGAGGCTTTCAAGACTAGTTCCTTTAGAGGGTGTCAGAAGGCAATTTGATAAATACAGAGGAAAACAACTTGATCCTGTAGAAACATCCTCTGCAAATGGTTCTGCTGTAAGATCTTCAATTGATGATGTAGTAGCTGAACCACAGTCCCTTGAAATTCAAGAGGGTTCAGATGGTGTATCTCTTACACCATTTTCTGAGACGGAGAATGGGTCATTGGATGGGATCTCAAGTGCTAAATCAGCCGAAAGAAGCAACACCGATAGTAGGGATGACGGGAAATGGCGCAGAGTGCCTTATTTACCTTCATATGTACCATTTGGTCAGGTATCTATTTAATGAATTTGTACTCCGTTACATGCATGGGAGATATGCTATTATGCTATAGCATTTTGAAAGTTAATTCAAAATGGGAATATGTTCAGGCTATATGCTATTTTCTAGCATTAAGGCATCATCTATTTTTTCCCTAACAAATAGTTAACTTTCGATCTTAATGAAAACAACGAGCTTATTAATTTTGCTGTTGTTATTCATTGTCTTCACAGAATGAGTTCATAAGAATATATTTTATTCCTTGCAGCTTTATCTCTTGGGAAATTCATCAGTGGATTTACTATCAGGGGCTGAGTACTCAAAGCTGACATCGGTATGAGCTTCCTATTGAGTATTTTAAAGCTACTCACATTGTCCACCGGCAAAAAGAAGAGAAAAAAAAGTTTTGCATATATTATGAATAAGCTGTTAGTAACTTTAGCGATGTCTCATTTTGTTTGCTTATTCTGGCAAAGACATTTTCAGGTCAGATCTGTGTTTGCTGAACTAAGGGAACGTTTTCAGTCACATTCAATGAGGTCATATAGGTCACGATTCCAGAGGTAAATATATTACTCTTGTGAAAGTTATTGTTGGATGGTTCTTGTCTATTATCTTTTTTCCGATTTGGTTTCTTTTGGCTACCTTGGCTAGTGATATTTGTTTTCGTCATTCTTGTATTCATTTTTCTCCAACTCTGTTATTTTTTCCTTGGGAAGTTACTTACGGGATGCAATGCAACAATCAAATTTCGCTAGCTAGCTAAACTGACAAAATAACCAAGTCATACCATGGTTGTTAAATCGGGATTCATATCGTGAATCGGGAGAGGATTTTGTGAATCGTGAATCGTGAATCGGATCGGGAATCGGATCGTGAATCGGGATTTTTAACAACCATGAGTCATACCATATTTTAGAAGAGTCAGTGGATAAATAATTCAAGTGAAACATGTGTTGTTAGAGTCTTACCCATTAATCTCTGCAAGAGATGACAATTGACAACAACAAAAGACGCACTGTGATTTTGCTGAATTTTTTACGGCCTTAAATTTCTAGTGTTTTTACTATAACTTTACTGGCATTCTCCCTCCCTTCTCCCTCTGTAAGGTTTTTACTTTGACCAAAATTCTGCAATCAAATTACTGAAAGAAACAGAGTAAACCATAGTGATTTTGGTTTCTGGATAAGTCATAATAGCTGTTTACATTATCAATATGAAATTTTGTTATTATGGTTTCATAATTGATTTGGCATCTTCTTTTTATGCAGAATATATGACCTTTGCATGGGCGACAATAATTTGTCTTTCTTGGGTATAGAGCAACTGCAACAGTTCCCACATTTACAACAATGGCTTGGCCTTGCAGTTGGAGGCACCATAGAGCTTGGACATATTGTGGAGTCTCCGGTTATTCGCACAGCTACTTCAGTTGTTCCTCTTGGATGGAATGATAATCCTGGCGAGAAGAACGGGGAACCTTTAAAAGTTGATATTGCTGGTTTTGGGCTGCATCTGTGCACACTGGTTCATGCTCAAGTAAATGGTAACTGGTATTGCCTTTTCCAAATTTCTGTATCTTGTTTAATTTAAGGGTACACAATTTATTTTGTAGGGTATGGTTAGTTTTACCTGCATTTGTTAGTTTAATCCGAAAAAATGAGAACTTTGTGATGGCTGTTGGTGTTTCTGTGTCTTGTACTTTTCTCCTTAGTGATCCAAGTAAACCAAGTTTCTCTCCCCCCATAATCCAGGCCATGACAATGTTCCCTGTTTCCATATAGGCCTGAAATTATAATGTTATTTATTTATTATTATATTTTTAGCTAAATCTGTATGAATTTTGGATATGGCATAATGCTCTACTTGTGTTTCTTGACTTTTGACTCTTAGTGAGACAACAATATTTCTATTGAACTTCTAAAACTTCAACTGAACGAGTGCCTCGGATATTGGCATTATCTATATCTTTCTTCATTCTTGTGATATTAAATCGAGGAACTCACTTATTGTCAGTGTTAGAACTTGAAGACTTAGGGTGGGATGGGGTGGGGGCAGGACTAGGACAGTCAAAGATGCGGCCAAGTGTCATTTTGGTTTCTAGCATACATTAGTCAATAGTCAGGCTGTAGTTTTAATTCTATTTCTTGTGTTCCTTTATCCATTACATCACATTTAAACCATATTATTTATCGTAATTCAGGCGTTCAACTACAGTGGAATCTTTTCCTTCAGCACCATCGTACTCTTCAAATCATGGAGCACAGACAGAAATACAAAAAATAAGAGTTGTAGTTGGTGCTCCATTGAGACAACCGCCAAAGCATCAGATAGTAGCAGATTCTTTGATGCCTGTATTTCCGTCTATTGATCCAGACTCTCTCACTCTCAATAGACAGCATAGTTTAGGATCATTTGATGAGGAAAAATTTATCCGTCCTGAAGGTTTGAATAATTTTCTCATATTCTGCACCAGTGATTTTACCACTGTCTGTAAGGAGGTACATGTCAGAACTCGGAGGGTGCAATTACTTGGGCTTGAGGTACTCATACACTAGTAGATTAACTCATGAAGAGTTTATATTTCATGCATCAGAATACATGACTTCTATTGTGCTGTGCAGGGCGCTGGTAAAACTTCTTTATTGAAGGCAATATTAAGTGAAGGCAGATTAACTACGATTACCAATATTGAGAATCTGCATACAGAGGCTGATGTTCGAGAAGGTATTGCTGGGGGTGTATGCTATTGTGATTCTACCGGAGTAAATTTGCAGGTGCGTTCTGTTTATTCATATTTGGTTTAAATTCTAGCATTGAAATACACTATCTTCTTTCATATTTTATCAATTTTATAGGTAGCATTTTGAGTATTTATTGCTACAAAGCTTAATTGTGAATTGTGATCTACGATTCTATCTGTCGAACATTGAGTGTCATCTTCTCACCTTTGTAGGTTGGCCCTACTAATATTTTCTGAAAATTTTGATATCGTTTTTCTTATCTTCACTTTTACGAAGACATGAGTTCTAGAGGTACATGGTGCTGAGTTTTCCTATCTATAAAATTGTTTGAATAGTGTGATGATTCGCTTAGGAGCAGTTGCTTTCCGAGTGAACTTTCTTTCACTAGGTTAGAGAGCGTAGTTGGAGCATTCCTATAACTTATACATTTATATGTGTGATAATTAGGTTTAGAAGAGATTCTTCGTGTGCATCTGGTTGCTTTCTGTTATATTTCTAACTGACGGTTCTCTAATTTTTGGGGTCATAAATGCGTGTTTTCTTCTTCATTGCAGGATCTTCATTTGGAAGCCTCTCGGTTTAAGAATGAGCTATGGATGGGCATCCGTGACCTTAGTAGGAAGACTGATTTGATCGTTCTTGTGCATAACTTGTCCCATAGAATACCTCGATACAATCACCCAAATACATCAAAGCAACAACCAGCCCTTTCACTCCTACTCGACGAAGCTAAAGCCCTTGGTATTCCTTGGGTGCTTGCCATAACAAACAAATTTTCTGTCAGTGCACACCAGCAAAAGGCTGCTATTGATGCTGTTGTACAGGCCTATCAAGCGTCTCGAAGCACCACTGAAGTTATTAATTCATGTCCTTATGTTTTGCCCAGTGCCGGGACTACATTGTCTTGGGACACAACAAGTGGAGATTCCGAAGGGAGGACGGGTGCTCAGAAACTCATTTTAGCTCCAATTAACTTTGTTAGGAGGCCTTTCGTGAAGAAAGACACCATTTTTCCTGTGGAAGGTGTACAGTCTCTTCACCAGCTTGTTCATCGTGTGCTCCGGAGCCATGAAGAGGCATCTTTTGAGGTAGAAACTTAATTCTAGCAAATTTGCACGTGTTATTTTATTAAGTTCCTTATATGCATGCCAAGTAAAAAAATGAAAATGTTAAAACAACATCAGAATAACACAGGAATCTAGATTTTAGATACTTGGGTAGCAGTTGGATTATATCGATAGAGTTTATCAACTTTTCATCATACTGGTCTGACCAAACACGAAGAAAGGGAATGTCATTCACATTTCCATTCGTGAACAAGATATTAAATCCAAACGCTACCTCAGTATATTGCAGCGTGAACAATTTATAACCTTTTTTAATTGGTGTTTGATTCTTTCTGGCATAATGTCATAACAAATGTCGAACAAACCAATGTTGACGAAGAGACGTGCCTTCAGCATGATGAATAAATCTATATGATCAGTTAAACTTGCCTGTTGCTTATATTGAATCAAATTTCCCTATACTTACTGCGCTATAATGCTAACTGAAAAGTACTGTGAACTAACTTGGGTTCTCTGAAATTGAAGGAACTTGCTAGAGATAGGCTTCTGGTGGAGTTCACACGAGAAAGAGCAATGTCAATGGATGCAAGACGAGATTCTCAGGCGAAGGCGACATCTATGACAGCTGCGGCCGTGGGTGCTTCCCTTGGGGCTGGTCTTGGCATTGTCTTGGCTGTTGTCATGGGTGCAGCTTCTGCTTTGAGAAAGCCCTGACCGATGAGTATGCTCTCTCTTTTTTCTTCGCCAAGTATATATCTTCTTATTGCGATTTGGTACCATGTTAGGAGTAAAGTAGCAGCAGGTGATCCACCTTCCCATTGATGTAAATTCATTGAAAACCGAAGTTTTTTGCTTCTCTGTTTCCGAGATCGGAGAAATTAGGTAGCCATCGGAGGGACATCCGAGATACTCTTTAGTGATTTAGTTGAAAATATTATCATTCTTTGTCTGAAATTACTTCAGAAACATGGTTTCGAGGCAATTGGGAATTTTGACACGCGATTTCTCATGTTAGTATTGTCGTTTCAATATCATTGGTTTTATTACGTAGAATGTGTTGAATCGTGCTCGTCAATCATTTCGTGTTAGTACGGTCCATTTTGTTACCTCGTGTTCTGCTTTGTGCTCATTAATGTGTCGTGTTCAACTGTTCAACGCTAATCCGACATGTTTACAATTTGTGAACTAGTTGTCTGTAACATATTCATTTGGTTCAAAACAAGTCCATAGCTCATAAAAAATACAGTAGAAACAGTATAGTAAGAGATGATAACAGTAAACTTGTTGAATATAATCTTATTTGTAATAAAATCCCAATGACAGAAGACCAAGATGGAACAGGCCAAGATGTGGTATAAAAATGAAATAAGAAACTATCTAGCTAGAACAACAAGATAAATTAAGCAGGCCCTGCTTCGAGCTATCGCTTTCTTTAACCAAGCTTACTCGATTGACCGACAGTTCAGCCTTGTATGAATCCGAGTTCAGGACTTTCTTGCGAATATTGTGGTAAATCTCTCGGATCACGACTTCAAAGGCGGCTTCAACGTTTGTAGAATCAAGAGCCGACGTCTCCATGAAGAACAACCCTTCGGCTTCTGCGAGGCTCTTGCCTTCCTCGACAGTTACATCTCTGATATTTTCCAAATCGCACTTGTTGCCTACCAGCATTTTCCCCACTGCTGTATCACAATGAACTGCACATTCATGGAATCAAGGGTTAAACCCTAAACAAAATATCGATTCTTTTAGCGTAAAATAAGCGAATTTGTCTGATCTGATTCAAAATTGATCAGATCAGATCAGATTTCAGATGCCACCCAAATTGCCAGCTCAATATGAGATATTGCTACATGAACAAACAAGCTTCATCTTTGGTTGCTGGCAAAGAAACAGAGCAAATAATGACATTCTTATCTCTATTGGCCTCTTGAAAGCCCTAGTATCCGTAGCCGCATAACTTATCTCTTTTGGCTTCATTCTGGTTGTGTTGTTTCGTGTTAAGAGTTTAGTATTATGTTAAATTGGTCGATAAACCCGACTCAATTATTAAACTAGTTGAATTACACGACACGAACACAATCTGTTTATAAGTAGACTGACACGACATGAGAGAGCTAACACGTTCAAAAAATTTAGTTCAAAATCACATCATCTGACACGTTCAACTAAACGGATTGATATTGAACCGACAAGACCCAATATATGGGTTGAGTTCCTCAACATGAACACAAACTGATTGAGCTGAACAGTCCTAGTCGAAACCATCTTACTGATTTGCCTATTAAAAATGAGCTTCAACTAATTCCATCTAGTTGACACAAAGAAGACACAAACATGCACATCCCCATTCCCTCATTTTCTCGGAAACCAAACAGAACACAAGAAAACCAAAAAAAAAAAAAACGAATTCAAAAACAAGAACTTACTATTGAGCTCATCAAGCCAGCGCTTGACACTATCAAAGCTACTCCTCCTGGTGATATCATAAACCACAAGCGCACCCACAGCTCCTCTGTAATACGCAGAAGTGACCGCCCTGAACCGCTCCTGGCCCGCCGTGTCCCAGATCTGGGCCTTAACCTCCTTCCCGTCGATCTCCACCACCTGGGTCTGGAACTCAACCCCGATTGTGGCCTTCGAGTTGCTATCAAACTCGTTCCTCGCAAACCGAGACAGCAAATTGGATTTTCCCACAGCAGAGTCCCCAATGAGCACGATCTTGAACAAATACTCCTCACCTCTCTCCTCCTCCTCCTCCGCCTCCACTTTCTGTTGCTTACCCATTATTGTTCAGGCCTAGAGCTCAAATGGGTCGCTGCTATTTCAGGCTGTAGTGATAATGGTGCGTGGTTTTGAGCGACTGTGAAGTGGGCTTTTTTAGGTTTTAGGTGGAGGAAGATGGAGACAGGTGCTGCGTAATTGGCGGTAAGTGACAGAGAGGAGAGAGAGGGCGGTGGCTTTGACTCTTATGGGTTGCTCGAAAAGCACACACACAATGTGAATTGCTTGGGGTTCAATTTTGGTAAAGTTGGTTGCTCAACTGATTTTTCTTGCAATTCATGAGAGTTGAAGAAGTGTCTTTAATGTGTTCTTGATTTGTTGCTACCTATTTATCTGTGGATATTAATGTGTTTTAATTTTTTGGGTAGAGTTGCTATGAATTGTAGTTTATAGGGAAAATTTACCGACAATTTCATAATTAAATGAAGAAGAAAAAGGAAATATATTATTTTGTTTGTTTTTTCAAAAATAAATTTGGGTTTATCTTCATAGTTGGCTTCTTTCATTTGTTAGAGCATTTTACAGCACTTGTATTAATTATTTTCGTGTTATTTTGTTCCTAATAATATTTTAGTCTTTACAACATTTTTATATTTTGTTTATACTTCTTTGTGACAATTCTGATATGTCTTCCTCTGTTAAAATTGGTTACTTTCATGAGTTTTTCTTAGTATTATTGTGTGATAGTTGCATGCGAAAGGAACAATGATTTATCATGTTACTATTAAGATTTTGACCACCAACTACAATACTACATGACAACCGAGCGTCTTCTGAACATTTGATATATGCGAATCAGAATGCTTATGTTATAAAATTTAATTTTACGACGATTATGTTTTTTTACTAAAACTTCTAATATGCAGTTGATTATTAATAGAATTAATATTTTAAAAACAATTTTTTTGGGGTTTATATTATAGTATGTGTGAGAATGTGGAATAAGAATGTAAAGACTAAAGAAGGTAGGGGTGAGACGTGGTACAAAATAATTTGGTATTTAATGGGATTTGATTCTATTAATATAGATGTAGTTGAAGTAGTCAATGATAATAGTCAATGATACCCCTACTGCCATGCCACTAACTAATTTTAAATGCACCTCTTTACACTCCAACTCCTTATTCAATATGTTGTTTGGCCCAATTGAAGACGGTGAGATTTTACTATAATTACACGTATCTATTTTTTAAAGAAGGATTACTCGTTTTGAGACTCGAGAAAGTAATTGATTTAGTTAGATTTCAAAAACTCTAGTGTGCATGTTAAAACTGTTTTTATTTCTAGCAATTGAATGAAAAAAAGGTTAATGCTAAATGTCTCAAATTTATGTGTTAGATATATATTTCATATTTTATAGTTTAAAATTAAATTTTAACATATAACAATCCGACATATATGATATCATCACACTCTTATAATGAAGTAATTGATATGTCATGTAATGTAAATTAACATATTATTTTGTACGATGTCTCAAATGAAACATGTTATGTTATACAAAGTGACGTGTCAATGTAGATATATTTTAAGATTAGGTTATAAACAGCTTGAAAACATATGGGGTTATGTATAGTTGATATTTGTAATTGCCTGTGTGGAGGTGATATAATAAAATCAGTAACAATTTTGGAGTCACCTTGTTTTGCCCAGGACAAATAAAGCCCATCTAATTTAAGCCCATATAATAATCAGGCCTCTATGATGGACCCATTACAAGTAAAATACACTTCTATTTCAATAGCAACTATGGGACAATATGAGAAAATAAGTAAGGTTCTCTTTAGGCCCACTAAGTTCACATTTTAAATTAAAAGCGAAAGTTTGAAAAGATGCTGCAGAATCCAACTCGAAAAGTTGTGAATTTCGAATCACTTTTTACATTGTACGTGTAAAATGTCTAGCATCGTGGTTGGCTTGATCAAATATATTTTGTGCATATTGGATTTCAGCATATTTGAGTTCAAATAGTCAGCTCCAATTCAAGTATAACATCATCCAACTGCAATGTAATTATTCGAAGAATTAAAATAGCTTGTGGTTAATTTAAAAATTAACTATAACAAGAGTTTGTATAAAACCGTGTTTAAACTATCCACTAAATTTGTTGTGCGAGTTGCAGGAGGCACCAAGCTCTTGCGACCAGAACTCTTGCAAACTTTTCGAGTTTGAGATATTATCGAAATCATACAAAGTTGTATGGGATGTTTTGCCAGTGGAATTGGGGTCAACCACAACCTTTCAATTTCAACCACATTATCTTGTGGACTCTTTGATGATTTCATGATTAGTCACGAGAGATTGTGACTTGCCACTTGCAAGACTAACGCTGAAAACCAACATTTTTGTTTTTGTTTTAGAAGATAACCCATTAAATGAGAAGCCGGTTTTGAAGACTTCCATGGATGAGCTTGAGGTAGCCATAGCTAGACTTCAATTTCTCAAATGGCACTTTGACCAAAATGACATATTAATCTCTGTCATTTTCTTTCAAATTCGATGATTACTTCATGGTTGTGTGATTCAAGCTCAATGACTCCGTGATTGAATATAATATGATCACTCGTAAATTTAAAGACTTGTTCTTTTTTATTTTTTTGAATACGAAGGACAAAGATCAAACAGGAAATTAACATCTTTAAGTCATATCATACCTACACCAATCATCATTCAGGCTGGTAAGGATAACAAGAGCGGCAAAGATCTTTCTACCAACGCAGTTTCATATCCTGAGGTTTAAACTCAAGACCCTACACTCTAGTTAAGGTGCAACAAACCATGACAGTTGACCCACGTGTTTGATGTTGAAAGCGCGTAGTTGTTGAAGACTACTGATAGATGAGCTATCTAGCAATACAATGACTGAATCTTGGGACAATAGTGCTTACATTATCACAACACTTGTGATCTTCAGAGCAAAACCATTGGTTCTTTGTGTCTTACACACTAAAACACAACACAATCATCAAAAATGAAGAAAAATAGTTTTAGAAACACACCTGGTCCTCTCCACTAATGGAGGTGTTGAAGGTGGACTTGCTCCAAAAGTCAAGAAAGCCTGCTTTACAAAAGACTTCCCCACAAATCCATTACCAATATCCAATTGCTATAAAGAAGCTAAAATCATAGCAGCTTCAACTTCAAGAGCTAGCTTGCTTTATCTGATAAGAGCACAATGGCTAATCCACTACACCACCTTATCCTTTTAGTGCTGTTTCATGGCATTTGCTCTTGCACTTGCAGAGCACAATCTTCAGGCCAGTTCTGTAATCAAGACACTAACATAACCAGCAATGGCCAGGTTTCAAGAAACATTGATAACTTGCTAGCTGAGATGGTAGCAGAAACTGTCTCAGCTGGTTTCAGCTCCAAATCCTATGGAAAAGGCCAAGACAAGGTCTATGGTTTGGCTCAGTGCAGAGGAGATTTGAGTAGCAAAGACTGCTCTTCTTGCATCAAAGATGCAGCGAAGGAGATTCGCCGAGTTTGTCCAAACCAAGCAGATGCAAGAATCTGGTATGATTATTGCTTTCTGAGGCATGCACAGAGGAGTTTTCATGGAGAGCTTGACACTTCTTTTGGCATTTTATATGCCAATGTTCAGAATGCAAGTGACCCTGAAAGTTTCAAGAAACAGTTGGGAGCTATGGTGGATCAAATAAAAGCACAAGCTGTTGTGCCTAGCAACAAAGGCCTTGGAAAGGCTCAGACAAAACTGTCACCTCTTGTGACTCTCTATGCTTTGGTGCAGTGCACAAGGGACATTTCTCCCATTTTTTGTGCTCAGTGCCTTGCAATTGCTGTGGGAAACTTTGAGGGTTTTTGCAGCAACAAGATTGGATGTCGAGTTCTGTACAGTAGCTGTTATGTTCGGTACGAGCTCTACCCATTTTTCTTCCCTCTTGATTCAACCAGGAAACAACAAGTTGGTCACAATTCAATGAAGATGGTTTACACATAGATTCTTGCAAGGAATGGATGCAAGAAGTCAGTTCTTGCAAGAATTGCTAATAAAGAAGCAGAAACTTTATCATTTCAGATGTAAAATCTTCTCATTTACATAAACTTGTATCGTGTGTGCAGATAAGCAATCTGTATTCTATGTCAGAAACAAGCATCATATCTATCTATACACATCTGATGCATCTTTTTTATTGTATGTTTTACATGTATTTTGCCTCTAGGCTTTGTAGATCCTTCACACTGGGGTTTTGAGCAGAAACATTCATCTGATTAGTTCTTGACCTTGTCGTAGCTTCTTGGAAAAGGGATAGCATCTCTAACATCAGTGAGACCAGTGGTGAATAGAAGCATAAGATCGAATCCAAGACTGAATCCGGATTGCTTGACTGTCCCGTGCCTGTGAAGATCTAAATACCATTCGTACTGATCCTTCGGCAAACCCAGTTCCTTAATCCTGAAAAGACATAGATATTAATATATAAAAACTTCATCTCAAATCCTTAACCTTCCATAACCTCAGTTTGTAAACAAAGAGCCATATTTCATTGGGATCATTGCTAGTTTATTGAAAATTTACCCTGGTCTGAGCTCTCTCTAGTGTTAAAAAAAACCCCGAAGAGGAATGAAATTACCTTGAGTTTAGCGTGTTGATACGTTCCTCATTTTGGCTGCCTGTAATCAACACTCCAACCTGCAAACATGTATTTTAATTAGACTTTGATTTGTGCAGGTATGAACCTATTCAAGTCAATCTATTTAGGAGGACCTTAGTTTGTTAGAAAGCATTATGAGTATACCTTTGGGACAATCATGTCGAATGCTGCGACTGTTTTTCCATCATCATTCATACGAACATAAAATGGCTTAAGTCCTTTTGGATAATTGTAAATGATTACAGGTTTCTTATAAATCTCATCAGCCAAGTAGCTGTCATTGCAGAAACCATAGAGAGTACTTTAGTAAAAACATGAAAAACATCCTAAAAAATTGTCATTCAGTTAATTTACCAACAAATCATACCTCAGATGTTCGGTCAATAGAGGCGCACCCCACTCAAGTTTTTTCTGAAAAGCCTTGTCTGTAATCTGTTTCACAAGAGTTGAAGATACTTGTGTGATAAAATTCCTAGACTGAAAACCTTTAAGTAATGTACAAAACAGACAAGTAATAAGATCTTACCTTTTTCAAAGTATCAACCACATCTGTGTAGGTGATCCTTTCAAATGAAGTTGATATTATTGACTCAAGACGCTCAATGCTGGTTTTGTCAACTCTTTTAGAGATGAATTTCATATCTTCAAAACAATTTTTCAAAACCCAATTGCAGAGGAACTTGAAACAGTCATCCACACAGTTAATGGCATCCTGAAAAGGCCACCAACATATTATATAGATTTTCTATTAAGAAATGATTTTCACACATGATTTTTTATTGCACAATATAACATACAATATCTACTAAAATCAGGATGCTACAATGATGTTTGAAGACATTGTGCAAGTTCTATATAAATACCACAAGTTGTAAAAAGAAGGCAAGCATCATCCAACATCACCCTTTTAGCTAACATGAGATTTTCTTAGGACAAATTTGATGTTCATGAAGCAAATTGATTAGCAAGAAAGAATGCAATTGCTACTCTAACAAGAGATCAGAACACGGCCAATTACCGGACTGTAAAGTTAAAAGACATCAATATTATGACACCAAAAGGATTAGGAAAAAGCTGAAAGAACTTAAGCCTGTACCTCCAATTGTGAAAAAGCAATTTGAATCTCCACCATATACATCTCTGCTATGTGCTTTGAAGACTGCACCTTATCTGCCCGGAATCTGGGTCCGAATGAGTAAACATTACCAAGCGAGCATGCATAACTCTCAAGGTGAAGGCGACCAGAAACAGTCAGATAAGTTGGTTGAAAGAAGAAATCATCATTTTTCTCTCCCTTTAATAAAGTTCCTAACTTCGATTTTTCTCTAGCTTCCAATTGTGATGCTAGTTCATTTGTTTTTTGTAAATCCAGAATTGCAGCAGCCAGTGCTTCCTTGTTGCTTTCAGTTCGCTTGAGCTCTTCAACTTTAATACTTTTCTCCTTCATAGAAGCCTTAATAACTTCTAGGCTAACACCATCAACGTCATTTATAGCATTTGGCTCTCCCTTACTTGCTTTGCCATGTAGAGTAGTGACCCGAAATTTTTCGCTAAATCCTTCAGTGTCAGTAGTTGTGATTATAGGAACTTGCACGTACAGAAACCCATTGTTTTGGAAGAATGTGTGAGTTGCAAGAGTCAAGGCACTTCGGATTCTCATAACAGATGCAACCTATAACACGTAAACCATATTTATAAAAGATCAAGGAACCTAAATCCAAGAATTTATGTTACATGAACTACCAATAAAACCATTGAATCCTTTGAGAATGACAAAGGATACATTGAAAAACATATTGGCAATGTATAATAGAAAAAGAGCTATGGATTTGTTCCTCAAATGCTTAATGCAATTACAAATTCTGCTACTAGCAACAGAAGATGTCAAGGCTTCAAAAACATCAAAAACACCACAATAATGAAAATCAGAAAGCCAATGGCACATAGATATTAACTAAAGCATGAACAATGATCAATTACCGTAGTAGTACGAGGTCTGAAATGGGAACAATCCCTCAATGTATCCAGTGGTAATCTTTTCTTCGATAATGGATACTTGTCTTGATCTACTGTCCCTATATGGAGAATTTTCTCTACTTTTAGCTCAATAACTTGTTTTCCCATCTCCGAAGGCTGCACCAATATGCCCTCTGCTAATACACAAGTTCCAGTAGGCATACGCTGGCTGGGAGGAGCTATAGAGGAGTCCACAACAACCTGAAAAGATTTGAAAAACAGCCAAAGAAGAAACAAAAAAATTATCACATGATTACATCTGGTCTTTAATCCAAGGGTCTCAACCATTCAAGTTAGGACTTTTCTTTTTCCATCTTAAACAAAACTACAAAAAATATTCAGTCCATCCCAAAATAATTGTCCAAATCCTCATAGAAACATTTTATCAAACACCTGGTAGGCATTGAGTGAAGCACCACATTCAAGCACTAAAATGTACCTGAAGACTTGGAACACAAGATCCATCACTTATTTGCAGAGTTGCAACCGAAGGTGTTGGCAGCTTCTGAATCACAGACTCCAACTTCTCGCGAATAGGGTAGTTGCTTCCACCCAATACTCGAACAATCGTCCGGAAAAACGGAATCCGAGACTGAAGAATCTCCACGCAGGTCACATCCTTCGGCACATGCGCCACCGTCGCCTCCCCGGCCGGAGGCGGCGGCGAGCGCTCTTTCCTCACTTCCTTGGAAGACTTAACCCATCCCCCAACCACAACCCTCTGACCAATCAGTCCAGACCCGCCATCCCCGCGCTCCAGTATAGTTTTCAAGATTACCCTTTTCGAGTACTTGCAGAGAGTCACCGGAGCAGGAGGTGCTGCGGCGGCGGCCGTTGCTGGAGCTTCTTCAGATGCCATTTTGGGGTTAAGAGACAGAAAAGCAGAGATGTGATGATCGATTTCGGGCTGAAACAGGGAAGAGCAGGTGGTGTTGGAGATGGGACATGACGATGATGGTGATATAGACGAAAAGACGATGCTTTACTTGGGGAGAGAATGTGGAAATGGACGGAGAGGTTGGGTGGTGAAGGCAAGGCAAGGGATTGTTTCAGAAACTTGACAAGTGAAACAGAGAGTTTCTGGTGGAGAGAGAGAAACAGAGTGATGGGTTTGGTATTCTTCAAGATTGGGTTTTCGCGGGAGCCGAAAAG
This sequence comes from Pelargonium nanum, assembly GCA_036897485.1. Classification (NCBI taxonomy): domain Eukaryota; kingdom Viridiplantae; phylum Streptophyta; class Magnoliopsida; order Geraniales; family Geraniaceae; genus Pelargonium; species Pelargonium nanum. The sequence goes on from JAYMTF010000348.1 coordinate 22,601, forward strand.
AAGCCAACCGTTTTCCGGTTTATTTCTCAACGGACAACAAAATAAATAAAGGAGAAAGCCAGAAAGGTCAAATTTAGTCGTGCCGATTTAGTCCCTGAATTATCAATCGAGTCAATTTTGTCTAAATATTATTCAATTGTGTCAATTTAGTCCAAATTTTTTGAGAAACCGCGTCAAACCAGGGCATTTCGTCAAGATGACATGTAATATTTTATTTGACGGATTATGTCCATGAATTTAACGGAATGTACTTATTTAACACGGTTAATGAAAATATTTGGACTAAATTGACACGATTGAGTAAGTTTTGAATTAAATTGACTCGACTGATAGTTCACGGACTAAATTCAGCAGGTTTTAGACAGTTCAGAGACAAAATTGAATATTTTTCCAAAAATAAATATACTTGGGCTTCTTTAAATCACAAGGCCCATTTGACCACCTATTTCATAGGCCTTTATGAAGCCCATAAAGTTTAGAGATCAGGCCCAGGCCCGTCCTACCTCATCTTCCCCAACTCTCAGTAGTCGATGCCCTAACAAGTATCGACACAATCTGAATCTGCTTCTCTCTCAGTCGAGTCTCGAGAAAAAGCTCAATCAACACTGAAAATTATCGGTTCTGTTCGAATCAAACGTGGTGTTGAACTAAAACGGACTCAATTTTTCTGCAGAATTGAAAATTTGAGATGTCGAAGAATACAGATGCTACCGGGAACCCGATCCCGACATCGGCGGTGCTGATGGCTTCGTCGAAGCACATCGGGTCGAGGTGCTTTGGAGAGAATGTCGAGTTCCTCAAGTGCAAGAAGAAGGATCAGAATCCAGAGAAATGTCTCGATAAGGGCCAGCAGGTCACGCGTTGCGTCCTCAATCTGTGAGCATTTTTCTTCAACTTCTTGTTATTGCGTTTTTTTGTTATGCTTTGAAATTCCTGGTCGGTGGCTTGTTTGCTAATTTGGAGCAGTGTAGAATATTTTTTCTCCAGTTAGTTGATGAGAAAATGCTGGAAAATTAATTAAATTGGAGGATATGCTTTATTATTGTGATCTAAAATGGGCTCTGACGTTGATTCATTATTCAGTATTGTTTAGGGGCTTGATTTGAATTTGGGAATTGGCTAAATACAAAATCGTTTCTGCAATAGAATTAATAGATTAGAATCAAGATGAAAATTAGAGTCAATTTGACATCTTAGGATAATAGTGTTGCATTGGCTCTAAATCTTTGTGTAGTTATGAAGCAATAGTTGTGAAGATAATTTAAATCACCTTAGAATCAAAGTGTTGTATTGCCTTTGTTGTGTCATGGTTTCTTCGTCTTTAATTACTTTAATGTGATCTGTTTTGGTCTTGATACGTTTGGAACAATTGATTTCAACTACTTCATAATAATGCATTTTATACAGATTATATATGCTTTATTTGTTGTTTATTCATACAAACCAGTTCATGACTCACAATTGATTGGAATGGCATGTTTGTGGAAGGAGTGAGTTAATTTCTAAAGATGTACAAGGGTAACAAAATAATCAGCTTCACTGTCGATTTTTGCCTTGGATATGTGTATCTGTGTATGGCAGCCACATTGATCATAACTTATGTTTCATTTGCTCTCAGTTGAGATATGTATGACTTTAGAGATTTTGAAGAGTTAACAATTTTAGAGAGATTTGAGAAACTAGAAGAGGGAAGAAACACATGCAAAATAAATATTAAATGGCTAGAGGATATTAGTTACTCTCTTCACCGGAGAAACACATCAGTTGGACATTGATGAACAAACATGTGTGGATTAAACAACAACCAAGCAATTTTTAAAATAACACTGGGGTACATGAATCATTTAGTAAAACTCGTGATCACCTTCTACTCGTATTGTCTTCCTCCTCCCCCTCCTCTAATGCTATCTAATCCATTAAGTAATGCACTATTATGTTCTTTTGTACTACTTTTATAAGTTAACTTATGCTTGTTTACACTGCCCTTCTTTTTTCTTTTTTTTTTTGTTCTAACCGAATTCTCTCATTTTGCCTCACGGGGTCACTAAGCTGCTTACGTTATCCAAGAACAAAAAATTGAGGCATATATGTAAATTACCTAAAATGAATGCTCATCATCACTGGTATTTAAATTTAATCCAGCTACTATAGGTAGATCAGATTTCAACTATAAATTTAATCAGGTTCCTTTTCTTATGTTTATATCTTTTATACTTCTCCTTTGTCTTTATTTTTTCATGGCACCATCATTATTAATTCGCAGCTTATAGGAACGCCAGTTTCCTTGACTTATTATTGTTGTTGTTCTTTGGATTTTTCTTCAGTTACTTTCTTTGGTTACTTGTTAGTAGGTGCTTTGTATGTCCTTTCATTGTTAAGTATGGATTCTTAGAATTTATAGGCCAACAGATATCAAGATCTTGCTATCTGAAAAGAACTTCTATGATAGCAGTCGAATGGTTTTACAAGTTATAGATTCTAGGCAGTTACTTCCAAAACCCTTTTGAGAGAGAGGTGCAACGTATAAAATAGATTTTCTGAAGGCTATGCCCCTAAACATTAAAGATGAGTAGTGCTAAAATGGATTTGCTTTTTTCTTTTTCTTTTTTGTCCTTTCTCTGTTTCCCACTTGATATTTCATTCACTGACACAATAAAATTTGGTGGAACTTCAATGGTTCATTTTTTTAGTTGCACTAGCATGATTTGCGAGTGATATTCCCTGGTATGAAACTTTACTTTTCGATACTTTAATGTTTGGAATATAGGGTTTGATCATGTTCAAAAGTGGATGTTGTCTTAGTCTTTATTCAAATGTAGGAGGACGAACAGGTAGATTCCCTTCCACATTTGCCTGGAAACTCTTTTAAGAAGGGAAAAGTTCTCACCGGCCTTTTTCTCATTAAGTCACTCTCCTTTACCTTCTACTTTTCAAACCTCCCCAGCAAGTGCATGGTTTCAGTTATCCCTTTTCATTTCCCTTCCCTTTGAACTCCCAACATAGTATTATAGCTGTATATTTTAGACTTATTGGTCTTGGTTGGGAAATTCTTTCTGATCCTTTAGGAACCTTTACGAGAATGAGAACAAGCAAGGTTTGATTGAGGACGCTGCTGGGATGGTACAGCTACAAAATCCAAACAGATCAGTAAATGACATATCCTTTTCTTCTATCAGTTGGTCTGAAGAGACATCTGTTTTTTCTTTTTGAACTGGAAGAGACCTCTGTTAAACGTTAGTTAGAATCGTGATTGGTAAGTAAAATATTTAGTGGAACTCATGAGCGATCCAAACGTAGCATTACTCCCATTGAGTTAAGGTAGTGTATGGATTAGAATTTTTGTTCAGGAATGGGAATCAAGAATCGGAATGGGAATGATATTCCCATTGCCATTCCAAAAAAGTTTAACCAGCGCTCCCTAAATTAATTTGAAGATCATCATCTTATTGGTTAGACCTTTGGAATGATAATGATCTAATTGATTTATTAAGGAAGGGAATGAGAGAGAAAATGGAGGCTTATCATCCTGTTTTTGATGCATCAATTACTCGTCTTTGTTCAAAAAAAAAATATTACTCGTCTTCTTGCGACACTTTGATTATAATAAGGTTATAGGCTGCCATGCTGTATAATGTTAATCTCTTTTCACGTTCTTAACATTTTGACATGATCCTGCAGATTGAAAGATCTTCATCAGAAGTGCACAAGTGAAATGGATACCTATGCCAATTGTATGTATTACCGTACAAACGAGTTTGATTTGTGCCGCAAAGAGCAGCAGGCATTTGAGAAGGCGTGCCCTTTGGAATGATTAGCAGATGATTTTGGTAATGATATATGCTCGCTCCCAATAATTGGGCCACTGTTGCTCTTTTGTTTCTCGCTCTGAATTGTCCACATTTCCGGGTTTTCTATTGTTTTCAAGAAATGCTTGTAAGCAGTGAAACAAGATGACACCATAAGCATAATCTTTGTAGACTATTTTATATTATGCAGAGTGAGATGTTCATTGACTGTACTGTGCTTCAACGTTATGGGTGTAATCGAGTTGAATTGAATCTAAAATTGGCAGGGCTATAGTTAAACTGGTTCGTAGATCCCCCAATTCCACGACTTGAATTAGTGTCGTAATCAACTGGCCAAAACATTTTTCTTTTCGTCTTTGATTATTTAGGTAGTGTTTGGATTCTGAATTTTGGTTTGAGAATAGGAATTAGATTCTTAGTCATGTTTGGATGAAAAACTACTCATTCCATTTCCCATGTTTTTAATAATTTGGTTCTCACTTGAAATGGGTAGAATGCGATTCTCATTCACATTTCTTCACTCTTTTATACCAGTACTTACATTTGAAAAATTCGTAATTTTGTTATTGGATTGAATGTCCAGCGGATGTAATCTTTTTATTCCATATAACTTTGTTTGAGGATCGTTGTTATAGTTATTTTAGTCCAACTAATGTTATATATATATACACACACATACGAAAGGTTGGGAAAAATAAGTGATTTTTTTGCTCAAATAAAAAATTGTAGTGATTTTTTTTATATTATTGAAAGGAATACAATTATTGATACACACTCATGAGCAAGAGCAATTATAGATATATTAATCCCGAGTGTTTATTTTATGAGTATATGTATATGTTTTTGCAACATTCATCAATCTCAAATGACCAATAACTTTTTTTTTTGAGAACACCAATAACTTATTTTATTTCATAACTACTTAACTGAAAATTATGTAAAGACAATTTCTGTTTGAGATGACTATTTGTGCAAGCATTTTACGATTAAGAAGCAATTTTTCCATGTGTAGATTAGTTTTTAATTGACTATAACTAGATACTACATTTGGGCGTATTTCTCCATTTATCTGAGTGATCCACAAACGACGAAAATTCCACCTTTTCACATCTCTACCACGATGAGCCGAAACCAAAAACTCTTATTGTCTGTTGAGCAATAAGTCAATTATGCCTTGGATAAGCTCCCCGAGCGCCTCATACAAATAAACGTGTTTTGCTCTACATCTATGAGCTATAGAACCTCGCTTAATTCTGGTCACTAAATTAAATAAATAAAAATCAAGTCGGCTTGTCGGTGTTTATCTTTATACGTCCTGAATCTTCTCTTTACCTATTTGTTTGTTTTTTTTTTTAAATTTCCCACAGGCACAGTGTCGTGAGAATTCTGGGGGCTCTCTCTCAAAAGATCCAGATCCCTCCATTAAAAATGACAAGATTTGACCTGTTTCTTTGACTTTGAGTTTTGTGTAAACCAGCCCACCAATTACATAAGCTCTTGAACTATTTCCATGCCCAATAAACAACAAAATAATCAAGAAAAAAACACAGAACAACTTGTAAAAAAGAAAAATTCTTGAATGTTCGTAATAAATAATGAACATCAAGAACATGCGTTTTGCTGTGCGTGTGCAGTGTGTGCATAAATGCATGCGTAGGCGTGCTACCTCCATAATGCAAATTGCTAATGTCTCCTTTTCTTCATCACATTCCTATCTAATGCCATCAATCATGTTCTCTTCTCATTGTAGATCTCAAGAACTTACCTTTCTTTTTTCTTTTTTCTTTTAAAAAAATGTCTGAAACTTTATTGCACTAACAATTTTGTGCAAATGCTCATCAAATCACAAACACTCATGGATTAAAAGGACAAAAAAATAGTACTTCTATATGCTGAAAACAAAAACAAAAAAATATATCCTGGAAATCATCATTTCCTATGTCTTAGAACTTTGGTTTGTCCAAAATTGTATGTTACGAGAATCTAGTCTTTAACATTTCTCCATATGGCTAATTTTCCCTTTTTCTTCCGAAAGAAAGAGAAGGTGTTGGACGGTCAATGTGAGGCTTATTACACTTGTTTCAACACTTCTCCTCACGTGCGAGTCTCGTGTTTCTTTTATCAGTGAGCTCGACACGTACACGATTGGAGACTTTTTGAATCGGCATTTTCTCTCATATGTATGTATTTTTCTTTCCAGCGTGGATAATATTAGGCCCGGAACACAACGAACTCTGAATCTGATACCATGTTAAATTTGATAATGAGATATTCATATAGTATTTTGAACTTCCACTACTCAAATGTCAACTTGATTTCATACTTATCAAGTATGAGATTTATTTCATCACTTCAAGTCTTCAATAGTTACAACACTATTGTCAATGTCGGTGGGTTAGAAATAACATATATAATAATAAACGAAAAAGAAGAAAAGAATAGTTTAGTGAATCCACGACACTCACTAATTTTAGCTGTAAATATATATCAGTTCGGAATGAATTATAAGATACATATAAAATACACGTAATTAGACCAGATATATTTCTCATTCCTCTGCAAGAAATTTGAAGATTGAAATTGGAAGCTCTGAACTTTGCTTTATGGTGGGTGAGTCACCTATGTTAATCCATGTAATGTAAGACACACAATTGATTCCATCACTTGAAAACTCCATTTTAACCATGGTTTTTAAAACTGAATTGGACTGTCCAGCTCAACCAAAACTCAATCATTGAGCTGACCAAACTTAATCAACTTTTCTTAGGTTTCATCATTGTGCAATCTAACAAAGTAACAAACCAGTTTGACTCTAATTAGTTGGATATTCAAAAACATTCCATGAAGGGCATTTAGGTAATTTCCACAAACATAAAACCAATACCATGGTTAGCCAAAATAAGCAACCCTGTCACCTGTCAGTACTGTAGGGGACCTCTTAGCCTTGGTGAGGTGTGGACTGTGGTGAGCTCCTCTCTCTCTCTCTCTCTGAGTCATTGCAGATTTTATCAGTCTATCTCTTGAGGTCACACTAACCACAACACAACTCTCTCTCTCTCTTCCTCATCCTTCCAATATATTACCCACCATTTTATTCCATTTCTTCTCCTTCAAAGCTTTGTTTCCAATACAAAGGGAGCTACAAAATGGCCAACACAACACACTACCACCTCTTACTATTCTTCACCTTAATTGTCTCTGCAGCACATCCTATACAAGGTTGCTCTTTTGCTTACCATTACTATATATGTTTCATGTCTACAAGGTTTCATGTGTTATGTTACCTTCTTTTTAAAGTAGAATTTTGAGGTTCCTTGGTCAATTCATGTTGTCATGTCTTTTGGGAGGTACTATCTCCAATTGGGTTCCCATTTTCAGCATCATTTTGTTATTTGTTGCACCAAAACCCAACTCATAGCTCTACCAGAATATTGAGAGCACTGAGTCTCAGCCATAGAGTTAGAGGCTGAAACTTAGCCTTGACACATTTGAATTGGACACGGGCGGGAGCTTTAATTCGTGACTTATTAAATTATAGTAGGCATGATTGAGTTTCGGTCATTAACTCTATGACTGAAATGGTTTTTTCTCCATAATATTTATATAATCTTGTTTTTCTTCGTTGGTTTATTGTTGCTCTATTTAGTGTATCAACCCAATTACATGAACAACACTTTTTTTTTTTTGCAGGATCTAGAATTCAAGCACTAGAGCTTCCTCATCAACAAATGGGTTCTCCAAATTCTCCATTCCAAAGAGAAATACATGTGCAGGTGACAAGCAACAAGCCCTCAATTAATTACTTGCTACAAAAGAAACCATGTAAAATTGTACTGAAATTTGAAAATGATGAATCTTTGTTTGAGCATAATATAGGGTGATAGTGAAGGGCATGAGATGAGGAATTCAAGGAGACTAATGATTGGCTCGACGGCGCCAACTTGTACTTACAATGAGTGCAGAGGTTGCAAGCACAAATGCAGAGCAGAGCAAGTTCCAGTTGAAGGAAATGATCCAATCAATAGTGCATACCATTATAGATGTGTTTGTCATAGGTAATGTTGGAATCAAATTAATATTCCAAGTATATTTTTAAGTATATTTTGTGTAAGCTAAGTTTTGTAATTGTAGGTTTTGTTCTGTTTTCAATCTAGAAATCATATTGCAGCATTGTCCAAAAAAAAAAAACTCCATTTTTGTGTGTACTTTTGGAATTTTGAATGAAAATAGTATGAATTGTAGTGAGTGTGTGACATGAGAAACAAGGAGACACAAAACTATCTGGAAATATCTGCATTTAATTGATGCATTATTGTTGTAAGTTGTAACCTTGTATCTTCATGTTTCATGTTTCATGTTTCTCAATCATCTATACCTCAAAATAGAAGTTGGCCTTTTTGGTGTGCCTTTTCCAAGATGTGACTCAAGCAAAACATGCTTGTATTGAAGCTTTTCTTGTCATGTAATTAAAGAAATGTAGTTTTAAATGGTTAGATGAAATGTGATGAGGTGGCAAAATCGTGACCTTTTATATACTTCATCTGCTCCAAAATAGTGTCATGGTCAACAAATTTTTCTCAAAATAGTTTTCAAAACGTACTCGTTTATGTCATTTATCATGCATTCAAGACAACAAATGACTCAAATGTTATTTAGATGTCAGCGTACGTCACTTATCATGTGTTTAAGGCAACCAATAACTCAGATGTTAGCACGTTCAAGGACATGAGATCGAGAATGACTGTTTGAGAATTCATACATGGAATCAAATGTTGATCACATATCTTTGCTAGGGTTTTTGGGCATTGGAAGGTTGTGGAAATGGTGGGTTTTAGGGGGACTCTGCAAGTGGGCACATGGAAAGTGGTCCCATAATTCAAGACATAAGCTAACAAAGCATCACATGGGCAATGTATTTGAATCCATTCATGTTCACTAGATGGACAAAACCTAATTAAAATGGAGCAGAAAGATGCACAAGGGTGTGGAGGACCCATTTTCAGAGTACAAAACAGGAAGCAACCTAGCTTCCCATCTCACCATTACATCTTTGAATCCTCTTTGCCTTCAATTTTCTTCTGAATATTCTACTTCTCACTTTACTTGAAAAGTCACGTCTTCATTTATTCGTTCAATCATTTACAACTTCCCAACAATGAATCAGCTCGTTAAACGCTAATTCTCAGTATTTGACCGATTCTCGTCTGCTTGATTCGTTAATCGATGAAGTATATGACTTGGTTGGGTGACGAAGATGATGACATTATAGAATAGGAAATGTCAAAATGGCACTGATTTGGTTGATGGGACAAATGTGTTTCAGTGAAGTAGTTATTAACTTATTAGTGCAAGATTCAAGAAGCATACTTGAAAATTGAAATGTAAAGAGGCACTGAAAATGAAATGTCCTAGATGTGGGCCATTTGTTTAAATGGGCCTCACATGTGTGCAAAGGAAGTTTTCAGATAGTGAAAGATCCAATTCAAGAACAGAGCTTCTCTTAAATGGGCCATTCACTACCCCCAAATTCCTGTACCTCACTTTTAAATTTATATTGGGATTTGGAGTATAATCAAGAAAACTTATTTTGTTAAAGTAAGTTTCTTCAATGTGCAAGGGAAAGTTTTGATTATCATATAAATACAGTGAGAGCATACACAAATAGAGGCGATGACCCAATTTTTTGTTTGTGTGTAATCTTGCAGAGACCGATGATTATTCTTTAAATTTGTGTTTATTGTACCGATTAAATTATAACAAAAGTGAACTGCAACCTGTAAACGAATAAAAATTGTCGAACCACGTGTATCGTTGAGTTTGTGATAGAATGTGTGGTTTGAATATTTTTGGCTAAATGGTCAAATTTGGGGCTCTTCATATCAATTCTCATTTTACTAAGACCTCTCATTCAAAGTTCAAACCTTGAACATCTAACAAATGGACAAACTTTGGTTACTTGTCTTCAATGATCTTGACCCAAAATCGCACTGTAAAGTTTGGGTCTGATTTGAAATGTTTATGGTAGGAAGGTTGGTGATAGACAACATGGTGTAGAGAAGAGGTGAGTTCACCGCCACCCGGCCGTGTTCAGATCACGTTGAAATAGTATTTTGTAAATAGGTAAATCTAATTCCAACTCATCAATTAAATAAGTTTAACATAACACATACACGATCCGTTTATGAACAAGTTGACACAACTAACACGTTTGAACAATTGAACCTAACACGCTCAAATTAATTGGTTGATATTGACCTGACATGACATGATATATATGACCCACGTTGCGAGCCATAGAGTAGAGTGAGCAGTCCTAATAGGGTGGGCTCATAGGGCAGGTGAGAGTGGTTAGGTCACAAATGTTCATATATTGGGAAAAAAAGGTTCCTTTAAGTTGGTCTTTGGGAGTTGTTGGTTTGGTTTGGTGAGTGCGGTGTGCAGACAGACACAACAATGTATGCATTGCTCGTGGTGCCACAGTTGTTTGTTCTGTGACAGAATTAAGGAACAACAAAACACCAACCTAAACTATATATAGGTTCTACAAGATTATACTATTATATATTCAAGAATCAAGACCACATGATTGAGAGTTGAATTCTCTGGAACTCTAGCTAGAACCCAAATTCAGAGAACAAGCCTATGTAAAGTCAGAGGTGGCCATTTCGAGTTTGGGGTTCATATTGATAAAACTAATATGAATTTGACTTGAAGGGATATTAATTTGGATCATGGATTGGGTTGAATTTTAATTTTTATGAATAAAACATGCGTATTCATGCGGGTTCATCCGATTTAAGTCGAAATCTTATAAGACTAATTTGATTTGAACCAAAAGTTGGTTGAATCGAATTTCAAGTGCCCACAAAATTAGGTCCAGATTGATGGCTCTATGTAAAACACACATAGGCCTTTTTAATAATATTGGGTGCGTTAAGATGATATTTTGAGCATGAGGGTCTAACTAACTCCCACTCATCCGTCTTAAAATAATTGAACTTTAAAAATTACAAAAATGGTCAAAATGTTTATAGTATCGTTAACCTTCATTACTAGCTTAAGCATTAAAAAGAAAGATCATGCCTAAATTATTTTATTTTCAATTACTTGATTTGTACATAATTAACAAGAAAAGCAACATTACTGAAATTCATATTCCAATAGGGTACAAATTAGGGTGACATATATAAAACATAGGAGAATCTTTGAAACTTCTAATGCTTCCAACCATAATTCAATAAAATAAATGAACTTTCGGCGTAATCAAGGGGAAAAAGTTCCATAAAATAGAAAATGACTCAAAAGTGATATACAAATGTATCTTCTTCCTTAAAGTTCAAGATCATGACTTGCATTTGAGATCTTTAAAAGCCCTAAAAACATGGAATTTTTGCTTAGAAACATGCTATAGTTTCTGTCTTCTCACTCAAGTATGGCATGTGAATCCTTAACTATCCCATTCACCAAAAGCTAGTAGATATATGCTTCTACACTTACATGTGGTTACTTCGGTAATTTGAATATATTTTGATACTATCCTCAATTTTTTAAAATATTAATTTTATCAAGACCGGCAACAAATTACAAATTTCATAAAGGAATCGACCTGACATATAAAACCAAATATACTAATATGATGATTGCATTTATTATTATATATATAATTTTTATTGATTACTTTGAAGATATGATTCGCACTTATATCCGTTGAGAATATAAATTATATTAACAAAAATAAATTATGATATATAATTGTCAATATTTTGGGCTTATAGAAGAAATTGAATGAATCCAATCCTAACAACAAAAATCCATAAAGTGATTTACAACTTGTATATATAAAAAAAGAACAACTATATATTATTTGTGATATCTTATGCAACCTAATAGGTTGTCCACAAACAAATATATAAGATAAAACTTGACATATTATATGTGCTTTAGCTATAAAAGTGATGAGCAAGTATAAATTAGACTAATAGAAAATTATACACATATTATATAATTAGAGTTGGTGGAATTCCACTACTACTTATTTGGTTGGAAATAAAACATTTAACTAATTCAAATTTACCTATCCATTCAGATTTTATAACGGTTAAAAAGAGTGCAAATTTATATAATTGACACTAACAATATGGACCAAGAGCAAGGAACGTCACGTGGATTTATAAAATATGACCGTAGAAAGAGTGCAAATTAAATACTTAATGTGTCTACTAAATTACTTCATATTTTAGCTTAGAATCACAAAACCGACAAATCTTTGTAGTTAGAACTCCTTTTTCTCGTGTAAATACCACGACCTTTTGAATTTTATTTAATTTTAAAATTTTGAGAAGCAAGTTGCTTTCACAACTTTTAGTTTATACACATTCACAAAGTCATGTTAAGCACGAAAATAAAAAGAAATGAATGTACGTGAACAAAATTTGTCAGTGAATTTATTGAATTTTGGAATGTAGAGCATCTATCGCTTTCGAAAATTGACTAGGAAAAAACTATATGAGTTGGAAGAATTGATAACTTTGACACGCATGTGCTTTTTCTATGATACTTCGATTCGAAGTTGTTCAAGAAATTAAATTATATACATAGATTTGGAATAAGTTCATTGAATTCACCGCAGATTAAATCCACAAATTGTTCAAAGATTCCATGGGGAGTGAACATGAGCTGCCAATACCAATTAAATTTGTTTGCATTAAAATAGAACACAGAGAAAGTGATATTAGCCAAATTTGGTCACTACATCCAATAAGTAATCCATAGCCACATACATATATGCATATAAGGGTGTAGATAAGATTATGTTTTAATCAATCAGGATTGTATAATACAATATGTAACTAACCTAAAATGGTCCAAAGTCCTGCGGGTCAAGTGGTTAGTATGTTCTGGAAACATATTTTTCGTATGTTAAAATTAAATTTCAACGTTCCATTCGCGTGGAGTGCCAAATTTTCAAAACATATTATGCATTGTTTCTATAAGAAGAAAAAACGTTGTCCAAATAGAAAATGTACGGGCAGTTTATAGAGAATTATTTTTTATTTCTACATATGTCATTTTTAAAATATTAAACGAACAAATGAATTAAAAATTAAAAATACTCAACACACCATAAATTCTTAGAAATTTACTTAAATAAATATTTGAATGAACGACTCCTAATGTATAATCAATGTTTTATGAATTGATATGGTAGGTTCTTTGACTAGTCCGGATCATGTGTCCTAATGAGGTCAAATTAAATTTGACCAAGCCAAACTTGATTTTTAATATGATTGTATAAGGATGGGTCATGTCCCAATTTCTTTTGTTAACCATATATGATCGTTGACCTTAATCGTAGAGCTGGCAACTTGAAGCGGAATTTTTGGTTCAATCTAAAAAAAAAATTGTTCCCATTAATTTCAAATTGGACAAATCTATTTCTTTCTTTTATGCCAAGAATTTAAATTTTGTCCAATCTGAGAAAATCAAAATCAAACATATTATCAAATCGTATTATATTGAATCGAATCTCATGTTACAATCTGAATATAGTCCGAACTGAATCTGACCCGATCTAACATGTTGCCACCTGTAACGAAGGCATGGTATAACCGGCAATAGCCACTAGCTAATGCCCACGATCAGAACAAGTATTTATAATTTTGCAAAATAAAAATCTGTCTTGTCCGGTCTTCCCCTTCATTCCTTCTGTCCATTTACACATACATATATACTACACAGAGGCCTAGCTATATATAATATATGCTTCTGGTCATCATATTCATATATAATCTCTCTCCAACTACTCCATAAATCTTAATTTCTTGGCTCCTTTTTCCGAAAGAAAGAGATGAGTAGTGATCATGAAGAAGAAGACAAAAGTGTGAGTCTTGAGCTCTTGAAGAAAAAAATGGCAGATTTTGCCAAGGAAAGAGATTGGGATCAGTTTCACAGCCCAAGAAACCTTCTCCTCGCTCTGGTATACACTCTATACATACATGTTTTTATATATGCATATGTGCTCTTTTCTTTTTAATGATCTTTTGGGGACCCTAGTTAGGGTTTGTTACTACGGGTCCCTCCTATATAGCACACCTAGGGCGATGAAGTCGGAAAAGGGTCGCGACCCGGTCTTTTTCTCTAGTCGTTGTTACTCCAAGAGTTCTCTTGACGATCAGATGCGACCATCCTATGCTCTTAAATATCTAATCTTGTTGAACAAGTGTTTTCATGACTGAACTCTCTGAATCAATATCCTAAGCCTCGAATGTCATCAAGGAAACGAAATATGTTTGTGTTAAGACTACTTATAGTAAAATATTCTCTCACCGTGACAATTGTCGTTCAGTGTTGGTCGTTACGTTGTAAGCCTCTGTGTTTGGCTAATGGGTCATTTTTTTACCCATCGGACTTTCTGAATCTATTTGATACTTTAGTGTAAGAGATGTCGAGAAAAGAGTCAAATGTTGGTTCTCCTCGGGTATTCCACCCACTCCTAACAAGGTTTTATTACATATGTTACATGTGTTTTTTAATGTAAGATATATATATATGATGTTGTATGTATAGGTAGGTGAAGTAGGAGAGCTTTCAGAGATATTTCAGTGGAAAGGAGAGGTACCAAAGGGACTGCCAGGTTGGAAAGAAGAAGAGAAAGTGCACCTCGGCGAAGAGCTCTCCGATGTGCTCCTCTACCTCGTCAGGCTCTCCGACATCTGCGGCGTCGACCTCGGAAAAGCGGCGCTCCGGAAGCTTGGACTCAACGCTATCAAATATCCAGCTCACAGGAACTACACAAATAACAACGGCAGTATCGGTCACGCCGCCGATCATGGATCTTAGTGAGCCTCCGGCGTCACGGATACGCCACCGCTAGATTATTTATGTTAATGCTTATGCTTATTTTCCAGAAATAGAATGTACTTCCAGTTGAGTTGGTGACCCCTACTAATTATATGTGATTTAACTTTCCAATTCCTTGCTACATGTCTTAAATATGGTTCAAAAATATTTGTATTAACTGATGTGATAATAGCTTAGTAATGACACGTCTGATGATGACTTAGTCGAATTAAAATATGACGAGTATACACCATGTCGTATAAACCGACAAAATGTTTGTATTGTGTGCGTAAAAAGTTTAAGTTTGCACTTGTTACTAGCAGAGGGTTAGGTCAAATATAATTATGTGCGTAAAAAGCTTGTTACTCTCTCCATTTGTGGGATTATATTACTGTTTTCACGGTGGAATCATATCCTTGTGATAGCCAAAAGCTATTAGATACGATATCATATATAATGTGCACTTTATTTCAACATTATTGCTTTTCTAATATTGCTTATTAACTTGATGTCTTTCCTTCATTTGCTCGAAGCAATGGTCCTATTGTCAATTCTAGTTAATTACTCTACAGATAATCTTTAAATTAGTAATTATTAAAATGAAAAAAAATCATGAATACTTTATAAAACAAGACATTTATTTAGAGAAAAAAATTCAATTAAAATAGAACACTTATTTTGAAACAAAGAGATTAATTCAATAATTGAATCTCTATTCCAGGGTCGGCGCAAAAAAGTACCTGCAAAAATTGAGCGTTTCATGCGACGAAATACTCATGTTGTGGTCTCATCTTAGGGGCTCATCAAAAGAGACTACCTGGCATCACAACGAGATGCCCTAGCTCGCTCGCCTTGGATCTCTTCAATAAGCTAGATCGAGTCTCATCTTAGGGGCTAAGAATCAGTAAAATTCACCAAGCATGGCGTTTTATCGTATGGACTTATCATGACCAATGGAGGATTTCTCTATGGCAAAGTGTAGGATCCTCCCTAATGGATTCTTCCTTGTTAATTTGGCCTATCATCATGTCACCCGAGGCTCTTTAAGAGAACACTTCCAAGTCCAAGACATGATCACACACCCGAGTTATTTATGTGCTACATAGGGATATGAATCTCCTCGAGACATTCTCAAACTTATGCAGACTAGAACAATCTTTCTAACACGATAATGAAAAGACAAACTCTCAAACATGCTTATTTGACCCATATCAAATATTTCCATCAATATTATTGATATTATGTATTGGAATCTCTTCATGACATGAACTTCATGAATTTCACATGACTACCATCAGTTATTGACTTAAATCACATGTGTACAAAGAACTTTTTTTCAAATCAAATATGACATGTCATTTCCATCCGTTAAGTTTACGGAAAATTGATATATTTCATCATGTGCA
This sequence comes from Pelargonium nanum, assembly GCA_036897485.1. Classification (NCBI taxonomy): domain Eukaryota; kingdom Viridiplantae; phylum Streptophyta; class Magnoliopsida; order Geraniales; family Geraniaceae; genus Pelargonium; species Pelargonium nanum. The sequence continues at coordinate 38,652 of JAYMTF010000348.1, forward strand.
CTGCATATGACTTATTATATTTTTGGAATTCCTAAATTGTCCTTTTTCATTCTAATATTCTTTCCCGAATCATCAAACTTTTGAAGTTTCTGGGGAGTCAAAAAATTTTAAATTTCAAATCTGATTTTTTAATGGCAAATCTAAACTATAACATCTTCTCCTCCTCTTACTTTTTTAATAACAAATCTAAACAGACCTTGAAGGCCAAGATGAGACTTTTTTTTTAACTCCATTTTGAAACTCAAACACACCAGATAGCTTTGTACCTCCATTTTCGAAGCTTGAATGGGTCTTG